>WPIO01000059.1:262500-272500 GCA_009760855.2 Cristatella mucedo
AACTAGTAAGTTTAGTTTTACCATCGTTTAGTTTTAGAAAATTTGCTGCCATCCATGTGCGGATGTCATCAATGCATGCAGCTAGTGAGTTGAGAGAATTTGAGGTGCTCGAAGGCTGGGAGGGATCAAAGCAAAGGTACAACTGAGTGTCATCCGCATAGAAGTGAAAGCCTAGATTGTGCTTGGCAATCACATGAGCAAGAGGCAGAGTATAAACCGTGAAAAGAACCGGACCTAGCACAGAGCCCTGAGGTACTCCATATTTCAGAGGTACTTCAGATGATCTTTGTCCATTCACGTCAATACTCTGGAGTCTCCCACTGAGATATGACCTGAACCACTGCAGAGCAGTGCCAGTGATGCCCAGGCGAGATGAGAGGCGCTCTAGAAGAACTTTGTGATCGATGGTATCAAAAGCTGCCGAAAGATCAAGCAAAACAAGCAGAGACACTCTATCCATGTCTGCATTCCTAAGTAGGTCGTTGTATACCCGAAGCAATGCTGACTCTGTGGAGTGATTAGCTCTAAAGCCAGACTGGAACTTATTAGCAAGGTGTGAGGTTTCGATATACGAGTTTAGCTGGTCTGCTACGACCCGTTCGAGTGTCTTTGATAGGAATGGTAGAAGGGAAACTGGGCGGTAGTTGCTCAAGTTCTCTTGGTCAAGTGTAGCTTTCTTGAGAAGTGGCCTGACCACAGCTTTTTTGAAAGGTGCTGGGACATGACCTGAGGCTAATGACATATTAATTATGTTAGTTATGCATGGCAGCAGCAGATCAATGCAACGTAGGAGCAGGACAGTGGGAATAGGGTCCAGAGGACTTGTTGTCTTCTTTGATTGAGATACGAACTTTAGGACTAGATCACTAGTGACCTGCTTAAATGCAGACATTGAGGTGCAGCCAGGAACCGAGGAACAGCATTCTAGTGGGGAGGTTGTCATCGCAGGGATGGATTCCCTGATCTTGTCTATCTTCTGCACAAAGAATCGAGAGAAGCGATCGGCTAGATCATCGTTAGGATCATCAGGTAAGGAGCTAATCTGGGAACGGTTGAGGAGATAGTTTATTGTCGACATCAGCATTTTTAGATTGTGCATCTGTGATTCAACAATGTTTTTATAAAAACTAGACTTAGCCTTTGCTAGGATCGATTGGTACAACCTACAGTAGTCTTCATATGCCTGTCGATGGACAGTTAGTCCGGATCTTTTGTATGCTTTTTCAAGCTTTCGTTTAGTAGACTTGGCTAGTTTAATGTCTGCGGTAAACCATAGGCCGTCTGGGCGTGGGCGCACAGTGCGCTTTTTCAGAGGTGCAAACTCGTCTAGCGTGTCAGCTAGTGTCGTGTTGAAGCTATCTACCAATGATGACAGATCGGAGGGAGGACTGAGCAGCAGAGGTGAAGCAGATATTCTCGCACGGACAGCATCGATGTCAAGGGTCTTGAGGTTTCGCGATTCACAGGTTATTGTAGAGGAGGATGTGGGCACACACTAAGATTGAATGAGATCTGTATGTGGTCAGATAAGCATGATTTGGTAATAATTGGTGATGACAGAGTGCAGTTATATGAGAAAATCTGGTCGAGTGTGTGACCCTTGATGTGAGTAGGGCCATGCACATGAGCCACAAGAGACAATGAGTCAGTCAATGCACGAAATTCGGTGCTGAAAGCGTCAGATAAGTTATCAAAGTGAACGTTGAAACCACCCATTACGAGGAAGGATCGATTTCTTGCACACAGAATCGAAATGAGATCGGAGAAATCTGAGATAAAGGAGGATTTGGTACCTGGAGGGCGATAGACTACTACCACTATCGGTAGCTTGTTTTCGGGCAAGACCAAGACAATTGATTCAAAAGACTGCTTCGAGGGTACTGCAAAGGGCTTGAAGTTGAATTTCGAGCGCACGACAATAGCAACTCCACCTCCAGTTTTGATTGATCTAGGGGTGTGAAAGAACGAGAAACCAGATGGAGTTGCGTCTTTAATTGTCGGACAGTTTATCGATTTCAGCCAAGTTTCAGTTAGGGCGAGCAGGTCGATACCATTTTCAGAAATAAGGTCGCGTATTACTAGAGGTTTATTGCACATTGAGCGAGGATTCCAGAGGCAAGCGTTAAGTCTGGCCGATGAGGTTACAATAGGCCTGATGACCACTAAGTTAGAGAGATTTACAGTGACGCAAGTGGGGGAGCGTGCTGAGCGGTTCGAGACAATGCTAGGAATACCGAACGAGCTGGCACTCAGCTTGCACATTCCGCCCAACGAGCTCTATGCACTCCCTTGATGGCACATTAGGTAAGATGGCTGCTTTTCACGACCTCGGTCCCGAGGTTATGGGTTCAAATCCTGTGTTGAGCGATACTACATTACGCTGCAATCGGTGGTGATAGTCTTTAATCAATTCTGCCGCCATGCAAAGAGAGGCCGTTAAATCAGCTAGTACAGCCTCCTGTTGAATCAGCTCGAAATCTAGGTGTCAATTTCCAAAGTGACCTCTCGTTAGACGACCATATCAGCTCCACAGTCAAATCCGCCTATTTTCAGCTTCATAACATTGCTAAAATTCGGGCTTGTTCTGATAAGGATACCACGTCCAAGTTGGTCCATGCATTCGTGACATCCCGTCTCGACTTCTGCAACTCACTGCTTACTGGCCTACCAGTATATGCGATCAGGCGATTGCAGCTGGTGCAAAACTCGGCAGCTGGGCTTGTCTGTCGTGAGCGTCGCAGTTGCCACATTACTCCACTTCTCGCCGACCTGCACTGGCCATCAGTCAAGCAACGGATTGACTTCAAGGTTTTGTCGCTCACTTTTAGGTCCCTTCATTCTTTGGCTCCAGCCTATCTCTCAGATCTACTGCCCCACCAGGCCAAGCATCGTACCACCCGCTTTTCGGAATCCAACAGTTTACCAATACCTCGTACAAATCTCAAATCCTTTGGAGATCGTGCCTCTTGTTCGTATGCACCCAAAGCCTGGAACTCACTTCCGACTTGCTTCACATCTCCTGACTTGACCACATTTAAAAAGAAACTAAAAACGCATCTATTTATGACAGCATTTAGCGGGTCCCTGTGATTCGTCCTTCATGCGCTTATGCGTGCTGACACTGTGCATGCTGCCACTAACCACAGTCGCATGCTGACCCTGTGCATGTCACCCCTAACCATGTTATCCATTTTGTTTCTTTATCAAGCATGATATTACTCACCATTCAATTGCATTTCCCTTTGCAGCAAATGTAAAGCACCCAGAGAGAGAGATTAAGTTCTCGAGGGCGCTTTATCAAGTGCATTATTATTATTGTTATGTAGCTGAAAGTAGTCAGACTTGACTGTGGAGCTGATATGGTCGACCAATGAAAGTTCTCTTTGGAATATGACACCTAAATTTCGTGCAGATTCAACAGGAAATAAGCTGACAGAGTCGATTGTGAGCGTTAACTTTTCCAATTTCTGAATCCCACTTGGTTAGGCCATAAGTAGTAAATTGGTTATATCGTCATTCAATTTACGAAAGTTTGCTGCCATTCATTTGTGCATGTCGTCAATACATGCAACAAGGGAGTTGAGAGAATTCGACGTGCCGGAGAGCTGGGAGGAATCAAAGTAGCGGTACAGCTGAGTGTCATCCGCATAGAAGTGAAAGCCTACATTGCGCTCGGTATCACATCGGCAAGAGGGAGAGTATAAACTGTGAAAATTACAGGACCAAGCACACAGTGCTGCAGAAATAGGATTGTGCAGCAGAAATATCTCTTTTAATTAAAGCGGGAAAGTCCGTCTGTCACGCCGCAAGACGGCGACCAGTACTTACTGACGTAGCGTTCAGTAGACGTCTATGACTCAGCCGAGAGAGTCTTTGGGGCAGTATCAGCTCTAGTATCAATATAGCACTAATATATATATAAATATAGCGGCGGCAATTCAACAACGTTAGGCGCGCGTATCTCTTACAGCTGAGGGCCAACGTCTGCTCGTCCCTAGCTCGTCTTGTCGTCCGCTCGTCACTGGCTCGTCTCGTCGCTGCTGCTTGGCAGGTAGGGGTCGCGGCGTGTCCTGCCGTTGCTGCACAATTTAAAGTGAACTCGCGCGTTCTGTTTCTGCTTCAAAATGCTTAGCACTTGGTGTTGTTGATGCTATATGCTGTAAGCATTAAACACAGAAATTAAGCAAGCGATTAATGGTCGGACGCAGCGAAGGCAGTCAATGAACGGGTCTGAATGCCGTCACCATGAGAGGCCGAAGAGGACTGAAATGCGATTGAATTCTCTAGATGGTCGCGATGGCACACACTAGGTAAGACGGCTGCTTTTCACTACCTCTGTCCCGAGGCCGTGGGTTCGAATCCTGCTGCGGTGGGCGATCGATTATCGCCTCCGCAAGCGGCGGTGATAGCCTTTGAGGCTCTGCTGTAGCCATAAAAAAGAGGCTGTTGAATCAGCTAGTACATTATATCGGGTCTGAGGCGGCACGCCCAAGCCCGGCGCACATCCAAATGCATTCGGGCTACTTACACCACGTGGGCGCACCTTGATTGCATCATCATTGTCCAGGAACATCGGTGATTTCACAGTCTTCAGCCGATAGGAAAGCGCATATTATAGTACTATTATTTATTCTATTATTAAATTATAAGGAGTTATTCTATGTCCCAGGTCGTTGCTAATAAATGCGCTTCATTTGACTTGGCCATTTAAAGCAAAACATTGCAAACCTAAATCGAACCACACCCTTCTCAACACAGCGAGCGCGCCGCGAGAGATCGGAAGTGGATCGTTGCTCGACGATCGTTTCGGCGAGGAGAGAGACAGAGACAGAGAGAGACAGAGAGAGGCAGAGACAGAGCTAGAGACAGAGAGAGAGAGAGAGAGAGAGAGAGAGAGAGAGAGACAGAGAGAAAGATAGACAGAGAGAGACAGAGAGAGACAGAGAGACAGAGATAGAGACAGAGATAGAGACAGAGAGAGACAGAGAGACAGATATAGAGACAGAGAGAGAGACAGAGAGAGACAGAGACAGAGACAGAGACAGAGAGAGACAGAGACATAGACACAGAGAGAGAGACAGAGAGAGAGAGATGGAGCTGCGTGGAAAAGGGCGAGGTTGAAAGAGAGACAGAGAGAGACAGAGAGAGAGAGAGAGAGAGAGACAGACAGAGACAGAGACAAACAGAGACAGAGAGAGAGACAGACAGAGACAGACAGAGACAGAGACAGAGACAGAGACAGAGACAGAGACAGAGACAGAGACAGAGACAGAGACAGAGACAGAGACAGAGACAGAGACAGAGACAGAGACAGAGAGACAGAGACAGAGACAGAGACAGAGACAGAGACAGAGACAGAGACAGAGACAGAGACAGAGACAGAGACAGAGACAGAGACAGAGACAGACAGAGAGAGAGACAGAGAGAGACAGAGACAGACAGAGACAGACAGAGACAGACAGAGACAGACAGAGACAGACAGAGACAGACAGAGACAGACAGAGACAGACAGAGACAGACAGAGACAGACAGAGACAGACAGAGACAGACAGAGACAGACAGAGACAGACAGAGACAGACAGAGACAGACAGAGACAGACAGAGACAGACAGAGACAGACAGAGACAGACAGAGACAGACAGAGAGTGACAGAGACAGACAGAGACAGAGAGTGACAGAGACAGAGACAGAGAGAGACAGAGACAGACAGAGACAGACAGAGACAGACAGAGACACAGAGAGAGAGAGTGAGACAGAGAGAGAGAGACAGAGACAGAGACAGAGAGACAGAGACAGAGGCACAGAGAGAGACAGAGACAGAGATAGAGACACAGAGAGAGAGAGAGACAGACAGACAGACGGACAGAGAGAGACAGAGAGAGAGAGAGAGAGAGAGAGAGAGAGAGAGAGAGAGAGAGCAGAGTCTCGGCGGCGAAAGCTAACTCCCTCAGATGCGAAAAAGGAACCGCACACGACAGCCCGGCATCGGAAACACGCCGGTGGATATATATATATATATATATATATATATATATATATATATATATATATATATATATATATATATATATATATATATATATATATATATATATATATATATATATATATATATATATATATAGTTAGGACGAGCAAAGGCGTCGTTCGTTTTACGATCTTGAAAGCGGTGGTAAGGCGCTGAACCTCAAGCGTGCGGCCATTGCGGCGTGCGAAGCTTCCGACGGGCGCGACTCCAGACCGAGCGGCTCCCTGGCGGCACACCATCGGGCTACAGCGAGCCGGCTCGATCCGGTGGAGGTGTTTCGCTCGCTATCAAATTCTCCAATTCCCCGCCGAGCTTAATCCCATTTGCATATATGCACAAGCGATTCAATTGCTTTCATCGGGTCTGACACGCGCACGATTACGCGTTCAAAGTGGCAGCGAAGAACTCAATAACACGCTGCCCCGCGGCCAGGGTTGCGGAAATTACGGCGCGATTACCCGCTACTTTCGCTACTGCCTTCGGCGAGCGAGCGCGCGAGCGCAATGGCGAAATGGCGAAATGGCCTACGGCTGGCTTAAACGCTAAGCCGCGGCGAGCGTGCGATATCGGCCGATAGCTCCGACGGGGCGGCCTCGTAGCCACGTGACCGCGAGACGCTGCTCGAGCCGACGAATGGCGCGGCTCGAGCAGCGAACGAGACGCTCGCCTCGCTGCGTCTCCGCCCGCCGCAGCCCGCCGCAGCCCGCCGCCGCCGACCAGCTGACCGCTGACCAGCTGACCAGCGGCTACCTGCCGACCGCTACCATTCCAGTACAACCCCGGTAGCGTCAACGGCTGCAAGTTGGGAGAACGCCGGAGGAAGGTGGATGCGGACAAGTCGCTTTTTAGACGGCTGCCGAAGAACGGCGGCAGCCGCCGGAAGCTAGCCATCTTTGTCGCTCGAGCTCGGGCGCGCGCGCCCTCGCGGGGTCGTAAAAGCGGCGCCGGAAGCTGCGCGAAAACGCTTGCTGCAGACGACGGCCGCAGCAGAGGGGCGTGACTGTGCGGCACCGGTCTGCGACAGACCGCCCGCCCGCCCGCGGTCTGTCGCAGATAATAATATAAATATAATATAAATATAACATTATTATCTCTTATTATATTTACAGTATACAATAATATATATTGTATCGTATACTATTATATTATGTCATATAATACAATACTATAATATATTATTATATTGTATTATAAATATTAAATATCAAATGCTTTAAGTCAGCGCCGGAGCACCGCTATCTGTATGCATTGGAATTTCAACCGATCGACGCTATGAAATCAGCGAGCGCTTGATGACCAGGATAGATGGTCAGGTAAACGCAGCGGATAGATGGCCAGGTAAATGCGCGGACGAGCGTGAAGGTTTGTTTAGACCAGCGGTTCTCAACCTGTGGGTCGCGACCCTTTTTGGGGGTCGAACTGTTGCACAGGGGTTGCCAAAGACCGTCGGAAAACACGCATTTCCACATTTTGCACGCAATAATTTTATGGTCGGGATCCGCCACAACACGAGGAACTGTATTAAAGGGTCGCGGCATTAGGAAGGTTGAGAACCACTTGCTTAGACGGACGCACCGGGAATGTATACGCGGAAGGCTTGATAGATAGATAGATGGATGGAAGAATCTCGAGGCCTGGGAGATAGATGGCCAGGTAGGCGTAAAAAGGGTAAAGGCTAAATAAACGGGGTCGATAGTGCAAGAAAGCTTTGAAAAAGCGAGCTACCGAGAACAATAATAATAATCGGGCAGAATCAGGGCCGTCGCTATCGCAGATGCTGGAATTTGTGAGCTCGCAGAAAGTGTGCAACGGTCAACGGGTTCAGCGAAAACTTTCAAAGCAGCGCGGAAGGGGAGATGGCGCCATGGCGGTCAGCGAGGCCGCTCGCTGCCACGGCCGCTGCAGGCAGTACAGCGCCGCCCGCTGCACGACTCGCAGCCCACGACCCTCGAGGGGTCGCGCCCCAGGGATCGCACGTCTCGAGGGTCGAGACGTGCGATCACCTTACCCGCGGTCCAATAAAATTTCGCCACGCTGCGGAGGCGGCGGCGGAGCCGCAGCGAGCGGATACGCTTGTGGCGGCTCCGGCGGTTTTGGGCGAACTGCTTTTGGGCGAACTACTTTTTACCACCGAGATGCAGATCGAGCGACCCTCTCGCCGGCGCGCAGTCGAAGCTGGCGCGTCTTGGCTGTCAATTTAGGCCGCTCCGTTTAATGGCGACCCGAAACTAAAAGGCGTCGGCTGCTGCACTGCCAGCAGCCGCTAGGGACGGGCAACCAATGAGAGGCGCGCGGAGCTCGATGGCGCCAAACGACGGCTGCCGAAAGATTGAGAAAGAGCGAGCAAAACAGGCAGACAGACGGACTCTACCCAAGGTAGCGTTCCTGAGAAGGTCACTGTGCAGCTACAGCGATGCCGACGCCGTGGAAGGATTAGCTCTGAAACCTTGCTCGCTAGGTTTGAGGTTTCGGTGTACGAGTTTAGCCGGTCTGCAGAGAATGTTGGCGCTGACTCGCACAGACGTAAATTCGAACGTAAACTACACATCCGATCGCCTGCTGTGCGCATCTAAACGTTTCGTCTGCGGCGACTGTTCACGCCTGATCACGTCGGATCGTTCGTCTGTCGGCAACGCTTGGCACGCGCTCTCGCCATCTTTCACTGATCCGCCAACGATAACGATAACTCCTACTAGTCATCCTCGCCCGCCGGACCGACTCGGCCAAACCGCGCGCCAAACCGAGCGGAAGCAGCGGTGTTTGTTTACGACGCCGCCGCTTCCGCTCCTCTCTCCGCTTCCGCTCGGCTCATCTCTCCGCTTCCGCTCGGCTCATCTCTCCGCTTCCGCTCGGCTCCTCTCTCCGCTTCCGCTCGGCTCTCCTCTCCGCTTCCGCTCGGCTCCTCTCTCCGCTTCCGCTCGGCTCCTCTCTACGCTTCCGCTCGGCTCCTCTCTACGCTTCCGCTCGGCTCCTCTCTACGCTTCCGCTCGGCTCCTCTCTACGCTTCCGCTCGGCTCCTCTCTACGCTTCCGCTCGGCTTCTCTCTACGCTTCCGCTCGGCTCCTCTCTCAGCGTCGCTAGATCGCACTGGATCGCCTCGCCCCCGCGGCCAGCGTAAACACCGCTAGGCAGCTTGGAAGCGACGACAACAGCGCCGCCGCCGCTGCTGCCGCAACATCCGCCGCGGCAGCGGCAGATGCGGCGACTGCAGACAGACCGCAACAGTCCGCCGCCGCTACCGCGGCCGCCGCCCCCGAGGCCCCTCACTTATTTAGCTGCGCCATTGTTCAGCTTGAAGTTCAAGTTCGCCGACACGACACGGCCGAGTGCCTGCCCCAGCTCGAGCGCTCAAGTGCGGCCGCGCGATTAGAACCGGACGTAATGGTCACCGCCGCCGCGCGGGGCGCGGCCTTTGTCCGCCGCCGCCGCTGCCGCGAGAGCGGCCGCGCTTTACCGGGAAGCCCGCACGCCCGCCCGCCCGCAGCAGGCGGGCTTCCGCTCGGCCTCCGTGGCGACTGCCACGCGTCGGCCGAGTGTCAGCTAGTGCACCGACCGCCGCGAGGACCGCGCGGACGCAGCTGGCGAAGGCCTGTGCGGCGGCTTCAGTCGACGGTCCAGTGACGACGCTGCGAGGAAGGCCTCGAGGCGGTCTCTCGGTCTGCTCTGGATCTCTCGCTCCGCATCGACGAGGTGAGGCCGCGCGTCTCGTAGCGAGGTGAGGCCGCGCGTCTCGTAGCGCGCCTCTCGTCGCGCTTTGGTCGCGCTTTCCGTTGGTTGGTCGTACGGCCGAGTCGCAGCGACGAGAGCGGTCAGTCAGCCTCCTCCGCGATCTTACTTTTTTGTCGCGCACTCCGTTTTAATTAATCGAGCGACTCTGACTCTGCTAAGCGCCAGTCCGTCGCAGCCGGCCGAGAACTAGCCAACTAGCCGCCGATTCGCGGCTGCTCGAACGTGCGGAACGAGGACTGACGA
>WPIO01000059.1:277500-565000 GCA_009760855.2 Cristatella mucedo
GCCGCGCGCGCAGCCGCAGCTGCTCGACGTCTCGTACGACTCGTTGCTGACTCGAGGCTGAACATTTCGCATCGAAAAACTTTGAAAATTTTGCATCGATGCAGCGCCGCAATAAGAGCTTTTTCCAAGTCTGAAACGTGAGAGAAAGATGCTCGATTGCCGATAGGACAATACTTGATCGAGGCAGCGCAATTTAGCGTGCGAAGCTCTGCTGACGGGTCGACCCCTGTCGAGCTTACGATACATTAGACATCCACGTTCTGGATGTCCAAGGTGTCTTAAGATATTGGTTGGTAAACTGCAAGGTGTCCTTGCAAGCTCGTGGGACAGCCTCAGGTAGAAACACTGCGAACTGATCGAAGGAACCTTATTTATGGCCTTGGGTCCTGTGTGTGCGTGCGTACGCGTGCTTTTGTATGCTGTAATTTAATGCAAGGTTCAAAGTTGTGTACCGGCTGCAGGCCCTGAAGAGTCGCTCAGCAGGGGACACGCGCACATAACTTTGCATGTCCATTGTACAGAAAAGTCGATTAAGAGAAGGGTTTCGAGCGACCGTTGTCAATGGGTCGGTCGGAGAGCGGAGGCGAGTGCCCTCAAGCTTAACGCCGTGGTGTATCTTTGATGGGCGACGGGGTGATTGCTGAAAAGCATGAAGCTGCGGACGAGCTCAGGTCGCAGAGTCAGGCCGCCGCCGCCGCCTAATTATCTTTGATCGAAAGAACGAGAACTTCACTGCTGCTGCCTCTTTAGCTCTAATTCCCACCGCCATATTCCTTCCCCCAGCCGATAACTTTGTAAGGCTCATTGTCAGATGGTCTTTGTGACTCAGCTGACAGCAGGCTCGCTCGTTTGTATAATTGCCAGGGTCATGAATATTTCAGCACGAAATGTTCCCGCAGAGAGCGGAGCTTTCTCGCTCCGCACGACACTCCGCTCTCTTCACGCGCATCGCTGCTCACCCGTGGCGCAGCTGCGGGTGAGCAGCGCTTTGCCCCGTCTCGAGCAGTCACGCGGAGGGCGGTCCCGAGAGCTCGTCGAATAATTATCGCCCAGTGCTTACATTAGCGGAGATCTCGGAGAGAGAGAGAGAGAGAGAGAGAGAGAGAGAGAGAGAGAGAGAGAGAGAGAGAGAGAGAGAGTCGGGCTTTCGAAGCCGCGCAGGCGGAAAGGCGCGGAACGACGGAGTCGCAGACGACCTTCGCAGTCAGTCGTCCGCAGCCAGCGTTGCATACCGTCATCAGCTAATGTGGCTACTTTTGTTCATACAGCCGTGTATGTCTGCCATGGGTACAGCGCTCATAGCAGGCTGTTCAACAAGGTCGCCGGCGTCCATGTTGAACAACCCGAGCACTGTGCCCATACACAGCAGACTGGCACGGCTGTACGAACGAATGTCGCAGCATTAACTATTCTAATAAATCGGGTTTTTGGTTTAGAGTTCAAGTCCAAGGGCTGAGGATTTAGAATTTAGGTGTCAGAAAAAAATTATTGTCATATTAGAAATTATTATTATTAGAAATTAGTATTAGAAACTCTAAATTGAAAATATAACTAAAAACGTGCCTATTTAACGTAAACATAAACGTACTCTGGCGACCACGAACATCCTGCTTGCGAGCCCTGAGCTGTAGCATAAATAAACGACGCCACATTAGATGTGTCGGGCCCGTGCTTGGGTGAGGGGCAACGGTCGCTGGCGGCCCCTTTATGTCCGTTTACTCTCCCATGCTGCCGCTGACGCCCGGCGAAGTGGTTCCGGGTCAGTTCTCTCGCTAATCCCGAGGCATACCTCGAATACCGTATGGAGCGCTCGTTAACAAGCGCCCCGTGCAGTCCCGCGCAGGTCGGGCGAGCGACCCTAGTTTCAGCAGGAAAGGGTACTAAATGCGCCGAGCGCGCATGACGCGCGGGACCGGAAACTCCGCCCGTCTAGTTCCGACCGCCGCTTGAGCCGCCCACTTCCGGCACGCTGCTTGAAAGAGACTGGCGCGCTTACAAGGCTGCAGCAACAGCTGCAGGACAATACAGCCGCGGGTGCGAAACGATCGAGGCGTAGCCGCTGCCTCGTGAGTCCGAGGTCAGAGGTCAGAGGATCTTGGAGCGCATTCGCCGCTCTCGCTCGCGCGAGCCAGTGCAGGTTACTGCAGCGTTCCGGAATCCGTCTTGTCGTTCAGCCTTCAATAATCTCGCTGAGTCGCGCAGGAGATCGCGTCCAGTTCTTCAAGACGCCGCGCAGGGGATTCACCCAGAAGACTGCCCAGCGAGGTACTTTTACCCGACGGTTACGTGAGCGGTTTTATCAGGACGGTTTACCCGGTTTACCTGAACGTCGCTACCAGACCCTGCCGGCACTTTCTCAGTTAGCAATCGAGGATAGCGCCGTTGCAGGTGAACTTTCGCTTAGCTAGACGCGCCGGTACGTCGTAGTTGTCATGGGTATGGCTAACGCACTCGATTACAGTTACCGTTAGAGCGTTAGACACTGTAGACACTGTTAGAGCACACTCACTTTTCACGCTGCTTAACGCGCTTGCGTATCTATTTATTTATTTATTTATATCTATTTATTTATCCGTGGCTAAAAGGCGAGCACGGAGCACCGAGCGAAACTACGCGGTTTCGTTCGTACATTCATTCATTCATTCATATGGCCATCTTTTTGGTGGGCTCTCTGCACGACGAGCCCGCCAAAACGCCCCGGTCTCGCTGCCGCGAGTGAGCAGTCTGCTTGCATCGTCGCCAGGGCGACGGCCGAGCGGCGACGCCCGCAGCGAAGCTCTCAAAATCGAATGCGAAGAAGAAGAGCGCCGGGTCATTGCATTGCACGCCGCCAATGCAATGAAGACGGAGCCGCTTGTCACGTGTCGGTCGCGGTCAGAGGGCGAGGGTAGCCGACGGACGTTTTCCTGGTACCTTTCTTTTAAAAGCAGGAACGCGGCTCCGTCTTCCTTGCGCGCGTCTTGAACGGAGAGCGAGAGCCGCGCACAGACAGACGGTTGAAGGAGGGTCTCTCGAAGGCCGAAGGCTGAAGCTCGACGCGTGTTTTGAGGCGCTTAGAAATGTACGCAGACTGAGCGCAGTCGCTTCGGCAAGTGCTGCCGACAGCGGAAGCCGCATCGAAGAGGCCTCTTCGACGATTCGCTCCTCCCATCGAAGCGAGCGCTCGTGCCGTCGGAGAGGGAATGCACAGCTCTGCTGCGGCCTTGGTCGCGTGTCCGTGCGGCGAATGTCGGCGCGTCGACGCCGCTCGGATAGCGCTCGCTCGCTCCTCCCACGCCCACTCCCGGATGTGGGTGGCCGCCCCCTGGCCTGCGACCCTCCGCACATACGTATGCAGCCAAGTAGCCCCCTAAAAATGTGCTCCGAGCTCTGGCAGGCAGTGCAGCTGCAAAAGTGACAGCTATTGAACGCGACGCTCAGCAGCGTCGCGAGATTAATGCAGACTTACCGCTCCCAGTAGAATAGCCCTTAATGAGAATCGCTTGCCTTCGTACGCCTTCGTAGCTGTCGCGGCAGGTGCTGCCCAACACCGAGGCGTGCGAATGGCTGGCGGACTAGCGTAGCGACGATGGACCCAAGGGAGCGTTTGGGTCTCGGCCCCGTCGAGCAGCAACTTTGGTCTCGCATCAATCTGGCTGCACAGTCCAAGACAGACTAGCTCTGCTCTACCTGCTAGGACGCCGTTATGCCTGGCTCTCGCATCGGACAGTCGCCAGCGGTGCGATCGCGCTACTGAGACTCTGCGCGCCGCCGCCGCGAAGTCTCAGTGGCCGCCGCGGAGACGCTCCGTCGCTGCGCAGAGTAAGCGCACAGCTGGCGCTCACGCGTGTCCGTGCAATTCGAAGGATTGCGAACGCCAGCTTTAGTTCACGACGCCAAGCTTGCAAGTTCACGACCCCAAGCTCGCTCGCTCACTCGGTCTAGGCACTCGCTACGGTAGACCAGAGGTCAGCCTCGCGCTCGCAGCATGTTCGCTCAGCAATTCCAAGGGCTGCGGCGGCCGCTTGCCTGGCCGGTGCTCTCGCACCACGTGCTGCTGCGGCCGCCCTGCGCTCGCTAGCCGGCTGTCGATTCTGCTGCGGTAAAGCAGGCTGCAGCGCTAGCTGCCATTCTACCGAGTCTACCACCCTGTCGTTGCAGGTGACGCAAGAAGCTCCTGCTCCCATAATGGCTCGTGTCGATTGCTCGTGAGCGATTGCATTACCGACTTGACGAGATGACGCAGGCCTCTGACATTGTCAGCGACAACGGCAGCTCGTCGTTGAACAAAGAGCGCACGCGACCCGCACACCATGCGGATCCAATTGGCAGCACCATCCGACGGAAGACAGCACGAGCACGCCAGAGCTACTTCGATGGGGCGACGCTTGAGAACGAAGGAGCTGCCAGCCAATGTGACACTGTCAGGCGACGACGGCAGAAGTCGGTGGCGTATTGGCAGCAAGGCAGCGATGGCGGCGATGGGCTTGTGGCAGAGGAAACAGATTCTGGCATCGCCTTGACTACTGAGTGCGAGCTTTTGACATCAGCTTGCTCTGGAAATGGAGATCGCCCCGCTATCGATGCCGCCAGACGAAAGCTGCACGCGGCCACAGGGTCGATCCAGACGGCCTCGCTAAAAGTGCCCGATGCGTCTCAGTGGGGCAGTGCCTTTGACACCATGGTCGCCGAGCTTCGGTGTCGGCTGCCTGGTGCTTCCGGCCCAGACAAACTCACTGCCTCTGCTCGCGAGCGCCCAGAGCAGCCACGTGACGGCGAGCCAGCGGCTGAGGCGCGCGACAGTAGTCCCGCAGCAGCCGTGTGGACGAAAGCTGCCAGCCAGGGTTTCGAGCAGCAGAGCGGCGGCGAAAGTCAAGATGGCAGCAGCTGCGTTGGCAGCAGCGAGAGCGGCAACTGCTGCCGCGAAGAATGGAGTGCCGTCAATCGTGCCAATAACGACGGCTCCGACGCCGGGACTGACTGTGGTAATGGCAGCGTCGCTACAGGTAACCAGGTCCCGTGCACGTTCAGAGATATTATATATAGAAGAACTGGCAAAAGCCTCACAATCGATATTGTTCCGCCGATAGTCAAGACAGCCAGCAGTAAGTAGATGCTCCTTCCTATCAGCTCAGCCGCCCGCAAAAGGTCCGATATTCAGCCAGCAAATTAAGCTTTGAGTTAATGACACACAGTATTTGCTCATATATAGCAATGCACTTCATTTGTATAGCACCCTGATCTCTATCTAGGTATTTCACAAATGCCGCCGGGGCTGGAGCCCACGACCACGAAAGTCGATGGCACCTTGCCCGTGAGCCAAGGCTCAAAAGGGCATCGCTATGGCAGCGGGGAGGGAGTCCAATCCACCCGCTGAGATGGCGAAGACTTTAAACTAGCGAGTTTCTCCTAACTGGGGGCAGGTACACGTACCTCATCGCGGCATAGCATTATGCCATATATGTACATTGATTTCATTACGCGAGTGCCTAAAAACTGAGGGTTCCGTATTCGCATCTGAGATGGACACAACGTTGTACATAATTCTAGTCCTTAATGCAGGTTCGATGCCAAGCGTTGACACAACAGTTCCTATGGTCATCTAATCTGAAGTTGTAAATCGACCTCTGACCTGGCCGAGCCCAGATGCATTGACTAAATAAAGAATAAGTTATTGTGGACTGCCTCGATGGCCCCTTCGCCGGAGCTACGCGCTGCTGTCACTCAGCTGGCGGACGGAGAGAGGAGCACGCAGGCCCAGCCTGAGCGAGACGTACTGACGTGTCCAGTTTAGGCTTCGTGTGCACATTCTCATAGACCATGTCGAATATATTGTTCGCGTACACTTAAAGGACGATGAAGGTCAAGGATCGAGCCGCTTCTCCTACGCATCGCACCTGCAAGCAGAGCTGGAGCGTGTGCGGGCCGTAATTTCGTACGAATTAGCAATTCGTCCTCCATACTATAGATTTACAGACCCGTCCGGGTGCGTTCCCGTTTGGAGACGATGCCCGGCAACTTTCTGCATAGTCTGCCTGCGGCCCTGGATGGGATAAAGCGCGTCTGCAATCTTTGCGTCAGCAATCGTCCCAGCCAGCATACAATCAGCTGGTCACTAGCCACCGCCCCACCCCTGGGCTCGTCGTGGAGTAGAAGAGGGTGCTAGAATTGCTCGGGTCCCCAATGGGAATGCAACGAGTGAAATGCTACGAGTCGAACGGCCCTTGGGGGAGGGGCGGGACTGCAGAGGCTCGGGCTGACTAGTGCATGCGCATTGAGACAGTTCCGGGCTCCTGTGGCACTCTGGCGTCCCCGCCCCCGAAACTGTGCAGCCGCTACATGCAGCACCCATTCGCCTACAGTTGGCTGCAGTGACCAAAGTGAACACTGGCTGCCGCCAGGTGGCGCAGACAGCGTCGTCCTGTGCACAGTCGTCCAGTAGAACTTCTTTGTACGTCGCTCGCCGGCAGTGCTCCAATGTGCCAACGGTCTCCTTAACAATGACGTATTCCATACTCATCACGATCGCGGTTTAATGAAGTTATGGACAGGAACTACAGAGACAGAGTCGCATCGATGATCGTCATTGGTCGCCATCTGTGCCCCAAGAGTACCTGACACGCTGCGCTGCACTGTACCAGTGCAGCGCAGCGTGTCAGGGATGGAAGGATGACCTCTGACCACACACACACGCACGCACACACGCACGCACGCACGCGCACGCACGCACGCACGCACGCACGCACACATATATAGTGGCTCTCGCTGAATCCGCTCCCTGTGGTTCAGATGCATTTTATCAATTGGAAGCTGATGGATTTGTGGCAAAAGCTGCCAAACGCTAAGGATGGAGATGTCGCGTGTGTTGGGTTTTTCTTTTCGTGCCGAACAGGCATATCGAAGGGTTAGCATACGGCCTTGACGGATGGCGATTCCCAAGTGTTGTTGGTGGCTTGGCGGTCAGATGGACGGGCACTTATCGGCTGGCAAAGCTGGCGCTACGGCTCTGCGAGGCAGTCACGACGTCCGTCCTTTACTGAAGCCGAGCGAGGGGGCAGCGGGTCTGATGAGACTTAACGTGATTGTCGCTGATGCAATTAGACACCGGGGCTGTTGCAATAGCTCATTACTGGCAGCTCACGCATTCTATTGATTTAGCAAGACTCCCGCATGCTCTGCCTTTGCCTCCTGCTATTAGCTCTGCGCATGAATTATAGCTAGCGGAGTGGGCCTAGTCGTGGTGCCCAGCTGTCATTATCAGTCGGCCACCTCGCGGGGGTGGGGTGAATGAGGCCCGAAAGTTGGTGAGAGCCTAACTTTCGGCTGGCTTGACGGGATAGCGCCGTTACACGCACAGCAAGCTCTCTGTAATCGAATGCACCAGTCATTTGCAATGCTACGATCAGCACTGCAAGCGTACCAATGCGAGGCTCGTGCATATGTACGAGTGCATACGTGCATAAGGCCTGCTGGGTAGAGCACAATCGAAATGACGCCCCGCTGTCACACTCGTAGCCGGCTTTATATTTCACAAGTACACATGAGACGCATGTCCTCAGAGAGGACATGCAACTCAGAGAGGACATGCAACTATCGCTGTTTCAAAAAACTAATCCATGCCGTCGGCGGAAATTTTTCTTCCAGCCTTACTTGTGTCCCTTGAATTTATTGAGTTGACATGACACATTTCACCTGTGATTAAGGAGACGCGTATTCAACTTCAATACTTGGGTTCTTAACTATGACTGAACATAACAAATTTATTTCGATCCGTAACTCACGAAAGCCACGAGGTAAGAATGATCAGGAGAATGATAAGAATGATCACCAATTTCAGGCACTCATAGCTCTCAGCCAACCTCAAATTCTTTGGAAATCGTGCCTTCAGTGTGTGTGCTCCAAAAGCCTGCACCCACTACTGACATCATGATATTATCTGACTTGAAATTTAAAAAGGACGCTTGAAGCCCACTTGGTACTCGCAGCGCTTGTTTAGTCCGTGCGAATCGTCTCGTATGTGCTTAAGTGCGCTGAAATTGTGCAAGCATGTCAGTAATCAACTGACATGCTTGCCTATGTAGAGTGCCTAGAGAGAGATTCAGAACGTTTTCGGAATAGACATAGCGTACCTTAAGTGTCAAGAGAGAACATTTTAATTATATCCACTGCTCGGCTAGTAGTAGCCATAAGTCTTTTGTATGCACCGAACTCCATCAGTAATTCAATAAAAAATGTTTAAACTTAGTGGGCGCTAGAGTTTTCTATAGACGCTCTTAACCGAAGTGGCTTTCGGCTCGGATGCGGTTGTAGATGGTACTTCGTCTCACGAAGCGAAGAGAAAGCGAAAAACAGAAAAAGCTGTATCAATCAAAAGAGTAGCGGGCGAAGCAGCCACAGAGGAACGAGGCTGGAAATGGCTCGCCGGAGTCGACGATAGCAAGGGTGAATATGTCATTCCGAAAGAAATTGTAATGAGCTTGACAGTCTAAGACCTGCAGAGCAATAGTTTCTGACCTATCGCCAGGGCAGAAAGTTGTTGAATGTATGCAAGTGCCGCTTTGGTGCTTAGCAGTCACTGTAGAGGTTTGGTGTAATTTTTGAAGTCCCGCCTGATTCGAGATATGATACTGTAGCATAGAGATAGCACGAGAGTCATAGATACGATTCAAAGAGAGAGAGAGAGAAGGACGAACTGTGATAAAAAAATTGCCCTAAGCAAAGGGAGAAAGACCACGTGATGGCTGACAGTGGATGCTTCTCGAGAAAATGAGTTTTTAATAAGTCAGGCGAGAGCCAAAGACAACAGTCAGGATGTGAGCGCCAGATTAGGATCGGACTACTCAGCTCCGACTAAAATGGGTGGATAAAATCCGTCTGACATGACGTCAATTGACTGTCCCGACTAACTTTGATGATCCTTAGAAAGAGCGGTTCAGTTTAATCATCGTCAGGCTTAAGAGCGCATGGTTGACAGGCCAAACAGGTGTAGTTCAGAAATCAGAGAACCATAACGCTCAAAATCGCCTCTTTCAGCATATCTCCTCTTGAATCTACGTGAAATTTAGGCGTCCCCTTCCACGTGACCTATCACTAAATGATCACATCAGCTCCACAGTCAATTCAGCCTACTTTCAGATACATGAGATTGCTAAAAGTCGGGTTTGCTTAGACGGGGAACTACATCTAGATTGGTCCATGCATTTTTGCGACTTTCCACTTCGACTTCTGCAACTCGCTGCTTGCTGCTTGTCTACCGTAGTTTGCAATCAGGCGCTCGCAGCTGGTGCAAAGCTCTTCATCTAGGCTTCACCTTCACCTTTGGCCTTTGGTTTGAACCTTTGGTGAACGTCGCAGGTGCCACATCATCGCGCCACTTCTCGCCGACCTGCACTGGCTCCCAGTCAAGCAGCGAATCGACTTCAAGGTCCTGTCACTCACTTATAGGTACCTTCATTCTTTGGCTCCAGCCTACCTATCAGATCAACTCCCCGCCGGGCTAGGCATCGTACTACCCACTTTTCGGAATCTAATCGTTTAGCTGCATCGTTTACCTATACCTCGTGCAAACTTCAAATCCTTCTGAGACCGTGCCTTTAGTTCGTATGCTCCCAAAGCCTGGAACTCACTTCCGACTGGCGTCACGACATCCCCAATCATAGCTTATCTGCCTAAAAAACAGTTTATGCATATAAACAAAAAAATACTAGCCTATTTAACAGCTTCTTTTGAATAACGACAGAAGAGCCTTGGCGGTTATCACCACCTCTTGCAGCGGCAATAAAGGATCGCTCACCGATGCAGGATTCGAATCCATGACCTTGGACCCGAGGTCGTGAAAAGCAACCGCCTTACCTAGTGTGCCATCACGGCTCACCATGTCTATGGTAAATGGCCCGGATGAGCTCAGATTTAGCATGTGCAGAGAGCCAGCCGGCCATCTGAGCAGCAGCCCCCAACCTGAACTCATTCAGGTTGTTCCTAAAGCCCGATTCTCAGGTAGTAGCTGGACAGTTTTTCAGTTACGCGATTTTTCTTGCCCTTATGTGGACATGCACGCGCATGTACATCTACGTATATGTGGCTGAACAGTTGTCTATGTCTGTATATATATCCGTTTTTCAGTGTACTGTATATGTCTGTACGTGCACCTGATCGCTCTGATTGCTTATTCGTGCATTCTGCTTCTTTTAGATAACGAGGTGTGGATTAAGCTGAGAAACGATCAAGACGACGGCCTGTTCGGCAAGAACGCTCTCAAGACTCGCCATTCGCTGCCGCAGCCAGCAAGTTCGCATCGCATGGGCGAGAAGAAGAAGAGATCGGGCGGAGCAGGCGAACAGCCGTCAGGGCGATTTCAAAAGCTTCGCAGACTCTTCAGTCTGGGAGTCAGCAAGAAAGAGCAAAGTGCTCGCGGCCGAACGAGGGTAACCGTGAAGGGCGACGGTGGCGGCGGCGGCGGCGGCTGCGGCCAGCGAGATCAGTAGCAGGAGGAACCCGCGAGCCAGCAGCAGCAGCTCGACACGCGACTCGACGCGTGGCTTAGGGCCAGCCACGCCGGGATGCGCTGCATCCGGTTGCTTATCCATCCGTTTGCGTGCTTTGAAACTGCCCAGAGAGAGTGATTCTTATCCGCCGGGACACCAGCCGACCAGCTTATAGACAATAGCTCGCCAGCGCTGCTGCTGCATCGACCACCGCTGAATCGCTGAGCCGCTTGTGGCATTTACACAACGGGGAAACTATCGGTTCCCATTGGTCCCCACCACCCGGCTACCGCATGGACTTCCAATTAATGCCTCTCACCTGGCTCGACTCTTATGCCATTCAAGCCGCACTGTGCAAACGCCAGCACAAAGCACGCAGTGCAAACAATCTATTTATATATGTACGCTCGTGGCTGAAGACACCCTTTGTGTTTTCTTCGCTTCAAGTCGCTTGCGAAGCTTTGCTGTATTAATGGCACGGGTCGCTAGTTCGTGCGGATCGCACGAGAAAGACCTTCGGCTGGCAATGATATGCCTATCCCCCACTGGCTGCATATCTATGGATTCCTCAAGAGCCGGTCCTTCCGGCAACGGATAGCGTTAGTGCTCAGCTAGACAAGACGATGCTTGAGACAAACCAATGGAACTTGAATCAGCGTGTTGCACGGTTTTAAATACTTTGCTCATCGTCAACCGGTTATAATAATATTAATAATGATATATTTGTTATAGCGCCCTCAGAGAACTCGATCTCTTTTTGACACTTACCATGGTTAGAGGTGACATACACAGGGTCAGCATGCATGTACGGTTAAAACAGTACGCACAGTGATGTAATGTAATGTATCTCCGTCTGTAACTCCAAAAAGCCATAAACACTATGTGGGTGTTACGCAGGAGAGTTTTGTATAGCGCACTCACAGCCTAAGCGGCTTTCGGTACGCACTCGGTAGCAAACAGACTTCATCTCACGAAACAAAGAGAAAATGGGAAGCTTAGCAGGGTAGCAGTTGAGAGCAGTTGAGGTAGTAGCAAGTGAGTGTCGGCACGAGCATGAGCACGCAAGGGAAAATTGCACGGACCCACTAAATGCTGTGATAAACGGATACGTTTTTAGCTACTTTTTAAATGTGGTCAAGTCAGGGAATGTCGTGACGCCAGTCGGAAGTGAGTTCCAGGCTTTGGGAGTATACGAACTAAAGACACGGTCTCCAAAGAATTTAAGGTTCGTACAATGTATAGGTAAACGCTAACAGCTGGTGCAAAACTCTGCAGCTAGGCTTGTCTGTCGTGAGTGTCGCAGTTGCCACATCGCACCACTTCTCGCCGACCTGCACTGGCTACCCATTAAGCTACGCATCGACTTAAAAGTTTTGTCGCTCACTTTTAGGTCACTTCAATCTTCGGCTCCAGCCTACCTATCAGATCTACTGCCGCGCCAGGCCAAGCATCGTACCGCCCGCTTTTCGGAGTCTGACTGCTTACCTATACAACCTCTAACCTATACCTCGTATAATAATAACCTCTAACCTATACCTCGTGCAAGCCTTTTTTTTCCTTGAAGACCGCGGCTTTAGTTCGTACGCTCCCAAAGCCTGGAAATCACTCCCGACTTGCGTCGCGACATCCCGTAATTTGACATTTGAAAAGAAGACCCGTGTGAGCGGCCCCTGCGTCCGATCGTAGCCATGCATGGCCGTGACTTCACGTGCGCCGTCAGTCTTCGTGTGGCCGTCCAAGAAGATCGCGCCCAGCTGCGTGCTGCACTCGTGTCGCTGTTTTCAAGCGCAGCAGAGCAAAAGCAGCGGCACTGGTCTGACTTATTGGTCAGCGGCGATGGGCAGCATGGAAGCAGGCGGTGAAAGCACCAGTGCTGCCGGTCACTCAGGAGGAGTTGCGGGACGAGCAGGTGACGTCAGACGGCTGGCGCGAAGCAGGTAGAGCTGACGTACGAGCAGGTTCAGCGGCCGGAGGACGATTTGGAGCTGATGCGAGATGCGCCGCCGGAGCCGCCGGATGTGCAGGCGGCTCCGCCGGATGCGCCGCCGGAGCCGCCGGAGGCGCTCGAGGAGCGGTTCTTGGCGACGTGGAGGGGGCCGCTCTCTCTCTCTCTCTCTCTCTCTCTCTCTCTCTCTCTCTCTCTCTCTCTCTCTCTCTCTCTCTCCCTCTCTCTCCCTCTCTCTCTCTCTCTCTCTCTCTCTCTCTCTCTCTCTCTCTCTCTCTCTCTCCCTCTCTCTCTCTCTCTCTCTCTCTCTCTCTGGAGGCGTCTCTGGAGGCGGAGGCCGAGAACGAGGCCGAGAACGCGGTCACGTCGTCCGCGCCGATCAGACCGTCTAGGCGCCCCCATCGCGCCGATTGGACAACGGATAGGGAAATGTGAATTTGAAATCGCGGAGGAATGCTCGAGTCTTTTTGCGCAGTAAACCTGCTCGAAGCCGTCAGTAAGACGGACCTGATGCCTAGTGACTCCCCTGCACATCCGGTCTCGAGCGGCTCTGCACGCTCTGCCTCAAGCGCTGCTGCGTACAACTCCTAATGGTCATTAGGGCTGCCATAGCCCCCCGGCGGCCGATCTTAAAGCGTGCCTTTGAAACTTTCGTTCAGTGTGCAATAAACCCTTGGTTATACGTGACGTGATTATTGGCGCGACAATCTCGACCTTTTTTTGCTTGGACGGAGACCGGGGCTGAAATCGACTGTTGCACGTTTATCCCTCAATTTTGACCCGCTTGCAGTCTCCCTTGAAGCCTCTCTTTCGAATTTCTTGTTTTGAGTCGCTCCGATGAAAAGTTGCCACTGGTAGCAATAATCTACGGACCCCCAACGTGCAGGTCCTTTTCTATTTCAGATTGTTCTGATCTCATTTAAATTTTGCGTGCCAATTTTTCTTTCTTTTCTCGTCCTGTGTGACTTTGGCATTCATTTTGACCGCCCAACTCAGCCTCCGGCTGGCGTGCCCGAGCGTGCCCGCAAGTGACGCTGCCGCTCGTCGGGCCTGACCTGCAGTGTACGCTGACTGCGGTCTCGACTTGCTCGCTTTAAACCGAGACGTGGCCGACATTGGCCAACAGTCCGAGTACAACCGATCCCACAACGACGGGTTTCTCGCTCTTTCATGCCCCTAAATCAACGAATAAAAACCGGAGGTGGAGTCGCCATTGTCACCCGCTCCTCGCTCAATTACAAACCGTTTGCAGTCTCCTCAAAACATTATTTCGAATCTCTTGTTTTATTTATTTTATTTTTGAGTGAATAATAAATTTCGTTTACCTCCGTCAACGAGCTGCCAATGATGGCATTAATCTATCACTCACCAGGTAACAAGTCCTTTTCGATCACAAATTTCTCTTCAATTTCATTTCAATTCTCTGTGCAAGAAATCGATCTTTCGTCGTCGAGGGTAGCTTCAAAATTCATCTTGACGACTTAACTGACGTCTTGCGTGCTGAATTTAGTGCTCTGACTGACTCTTTTTCTCCAGTGGCTCATGTGCATGACCCCACTCACAGCAAGGGTCACCACACTCAATCTGATATTCTGCCACAAGTGTATGCTATGTCGTCCCCTATTATAACCAAATTCTGCTCATCAGATCTGCATGCGCATCTCATTCAGTCTGCAGCGTGTGCCTTCCTCCGCATTCAGACTAATCTGTGAATAGCGAAAACCTTACGATCCTTGACGTTGAGGCAGTCTGCCTCCTGAAAATATCTTCTTCTTTGCTGCTCAATCCTCCTTCCAAACTGTCATAATTAATAATAACAATAATAATAATGCACTCGATAAAGCGCCCTCGGAGAAATCGATCTCTTTCTAGGCGCTTTACATTTGCTGCAAAGGGAAAAGCGATTGAATGATGAGTAATGTCATGCTTGATAAACAGACAACATGAATAGCATGGTCTAGGGGATAATTGGTAGCACGCTACGAGACGACACTCACAGCTCGACACTCGACGCTCGGCGAGCTCGCATCTCTGACCGCACTGTGCACCCTCCCCGCAGACTGCCTATGGTTTACTGCCGAAATTAAACTAGCGAAATAAAACGAAATTAAGCGAAATTAAATTAAATTAAACTAGTTCTACGAAGCGGAAACTCGAGAAAGCTTACTTACACAGCGTCACGACTGTCTGTCCATCGTCAGGCATACGAAGGCTACTTTACGATTATTGATAAGTAGACAATGCCAATTGATCCTAGCAAAGGCGAAGTCTAGCTTCTATAAAGATATTGTTGAATCGCAGACGCACAATCCGAAAATGCTGATGTCTACCATCAACCGTCTCCTTAACCGCTCTAAGGTTAGCTCCATACCGAGTTCTCATCCTTGCTGTGGTCTAGCCAGACGCTTCTCTGGCTTCTTTGTCAGCATGATAGACAAGATCAGAGAATTCATCCCTAAGGTGACAGCGTCCCTACTTGATTCCCCTCACTCAATTCCATGCAGAACCTCGATGCCTGTATTCGAGGCGACCACGAGTGGGTCCCTGCGATCCGTCCTTTACGTGCTTATGAGTGCTGACACTCTACATGCTGCCACTAACCATGTTTGCATACTGAACCTGTGCATGTCACCCGTAACTATGCCATGCTTGTTGTCATTGAGCATGCTACCACTAACCACTCGATCGTGCTTCCTTTGCAGCAAATGTAAAGTGCCTAGAGAGAGATTGAGTTCTCTGAGGGCGCTATGTCAAATGTATTGTAATTTTTATTATTATTATATCATTACCGTGGAATTCATCTTCCAGTCAAAGAAGACTAGTAGCTCTCTAGACCCTATTTATTAGATCTGCTGCTGCCACGCATTACTAACATTGAAAATATGTCATCACCCTCCAGTCTTGTCCCTGCGCCTTTTGGAAAGGCTGTCGTTAGAGCGAAAATTAAGAAAGCAACACTAGACCAAGAGAACTTACGTAACTTCCACTATCCCTACTGCCATTCCTATCGGAGACCCTGGAGCCGAGTACTGGCAGACCGTCTAAACTCTCACATTAAAACTTCGAACCTGGCAAGTAAGTTTCAGTCTGGTTTTACAGTGAATCAGTTTTAGAGCTAGCCACTCCGTAGAGTCGACGCCGTTTCGGGTGGACCTTTGACCTTTTCGGGCATGCAGACGCGGGTCTGGTGTCTCTCTGCTCGTTTTTCCTCGATCTTCTTTCGACTGCATTCGACACTATTGACCACCAAGTCCTTCTGGAGCACCTCTCCTCTCGCTAGGGCATCACCCACCGGTACTACACTTCATTGGTTCAGGTCCTATCTCAGTGGGAGACTGAACGGTCCACCGAGAAATCGCTGAAGCAAGGGCTAGGTCAAGGCTCTATCCTTGGTCTGCTTCTTTTCATGGTTTATACGCTTCTTCTTGCCGATGTGATTGCCATGTACAGTCTAGGCTTTCACTTGTTTATATGCAGATAACACACAGCTGCACCTATGCTTTGATCTCTCTCACACCTCAAGCACGTCAAGGCCTCTTAACTCCGTTGCTGAATGCTTTGTTTGGCATTCGCACATCGATAGCAGCAAATTTTCTAGAATTGAATTCTAATAAAATCTACTTACTAGTTAAGGCCAAACCTGGCGTGACTCAGAAATTGGAAAAGCTAAAGCTCACAATCGGCTCTGCCAGACTAGATCCGGTAGTATTTGCACGACATCCGGGTGTCCGGTTCCAAAGTGACCTATCCGTAGACGACTTCGTCAGCTCCACAGTCGAGTCTGCCCACTTTTAGCCGTGCAACATTGCAAACAAACATTAGGGCCTGCTTACACAGGTGCACAATGTCTAAAGTGGTCCATGCATTTGTGACATCCTATCTCGACTTCAGTAACTTGCTGCTTGCTGGTCTACGAACGTGTGCAATCGGGCGCCTACAGTTGGTGCAAAACTCCAGCTAGGCTTGTCATTTGTGAGTGAGGCAGTTCGCCACACCACACCACACCACTTCTCTTTGACCTGCAGTGGTTCCCAAGCAAGCAGCACATTGACTTCAAGGTACTGTCCCTCACTTTCATGCCCCTCCGTTCTCTCCTACCTACTCCATTCTCCATTCTACTACCCAGCCTGGCTCGGCATCGTATCACCAGCTGAGTGCTGACTGATTGCTTAGCTCTGCCTCGAACGAGCCTCGACTCCTTTGGATGCCTTTAGTTTGTATGCTCCCAAACCCCGGAACTCACTCCCGACTGACGTCACGACATCCCGTAACTTGACATTTGAAAAGAAGCAGTTTCTTGTAGCATTTGGTGGGCCCATGTAAGTAATCCTTTGTTCGCTTATGCATGCTGACACCGTGCATGTTACCGATAATCATACTTACGTGTTGGCAACATGCACTTTACCGTAACCATATTATGCTTGTTGATATGGTGCATGTTACCGATAATCATTTGACCCGGCTTCCTGTATTCAGCATCCGTGCAGCAACTAGAGTAAGGGATTGAGTTCTCTAAAGGTGCTATACAAATTTACTATTATTATCATCATTCCGTCAGATCAGCAAACCTTCACTTTTACTTTATATTTGTTTAATGTCTACTGATACATAAATCTGATTTCGACAGCCACACTAGTTTGATCATGACAGATGTAACACATTAGTTCGTTGTATAGAGTATAGTTGTAGATTGTCATCCACATTTAGATTGCCAACGACCAGCGTCTTCGGCCTTTAAAGGTTCGCTATGGTTTCACTATTACCAGGGGCTCGGATAAGCTGGGGCCAGCAGGCCTGGCCCCCATGGACTGACTGGACACGTGGGGTGGGTCGGTGACTGCTGTACCGATATGAGTACCATCCTCGGATTGTTCTTCGGTATTGGTGACATTCCCCATCTGGATAGCAGCAAACTTTTTCAAATTGAACGCGACAAACCAGCTTACTGGTCATAACCAAACCCAGTGTGTGACCCAGAAGTTTGCAAACCTATCCCTAAGAATCTATTCTGTCAGCACGTCCCATGTAGCATCTGCATGCAATATGGGCGTCCCTTCCCGAAGCGACCTTGCACTAAACGACCGCACCAGCTTCACAGTCAAGTCTGCAGCCTATTTTCTGTTACGTAACACCAAAACATCCGAGCCTGCTTAGACAGGGTTACCACATCCAAGTTTGTCCATGCATTCGTGACACCCAGCCTCGACTTCGGCAGTTCACTGCTTGCTAGTCGTCCGGCCTGTGCGTTAAAGTGTTTGCAGATGGTGCAAATCTCTACAGCGAAGGTTGCCTGAGCATCTGCATTTGCCACGTTACTTTCCATCGATCTGCACCGGCTCCACGTCCGAGCAGCTTATCGACTTCAAGGTTTTGTCACTGACTTTTAGGTGTCTTCATTCTCAGGCCCCAGCCTACCAATTAGAACTACTCCTCAGGCAGGCAAGACTTAGTGTCACCTGCTCTTGTAACTCAAACCCTGCAGTTGTCCCTCAATAGAACATTTGATCTTGTGCAGACCAAGTCTTTGGTTCGTAGGCTTTAAATGCTTGGCCAAGTCACTAGTTCGAAGGCTTTGAAAGCCTGTAACTCATTCCTCATTGACGTCATGACATCGCATCGCTTAGGCATAAAAACAGGAGGCAAAATTGCACCTGTTCCTCACAGCATTTGCTGGATTCATGGCAATTGTCCTCTGTGTGCTTGTGCATGCTGAGCCTGTATATGCTAGTGCTTACCGTGTATACGTGTTGACACTGGTAATGTTACCACTAACTATATTATGCTTGTTGACATGTGGACATTACCACTCACCGTTTGATCAGGCCTCTGTTGTAGCATATATCAAGTGCCTAGATGGCGATTAAGTAGATTAAGTTCTCCGAAAGCGCTACAAATACAAATGTACTATTTTTATTAAATGTTGTCGTTTTTATCCGGGTGATTTACAAACTGCTGCCAGATAAGCAAAGAAGGCGAGGATTGATTACATCGTATCGCAGCATTATGAGAAAGGAAGCAGGAAAATGCACACACACACACAGCGAGACACCAAGGGCCACTAAAAGTTAGTAGGACCTCTGCTTAGTAGCATGCACTGAATAATGGCTAGGTAAGCATGCCAAGCGCACAGGAACGACAAATATAATAAACACGACGACAAATATAAACTCGCTGGGGTGCAGAGAAAGCTGACTGGAACACAGGCGTCTTTAGCTGACACTTAACTGGTGGCAAGTCAGTGCAGACAGTGACAGAAGCCAGAAGCGAGCTCTGTCTGCACTTTCGGTGCACGCAAGCTGACACGGCCCGATCAACAAAAGCTTTCTCAATTAATAATAGTAATGATAATAATAATAATTCACTTGATAAAGCGCCCTCAGAGAACTTAATCTCTCTCTAGGCGCCTTGCATTTGCTGCAACGGGAAGCCCAATTGAATGGTGAGTAAAATCATGCTTAGTGCGAGGAAAAGAGCGACGCTGACTGGATGCTGAGGGGCGGCCGGCGCGACAGCACGTGAGTCACTGGGCCAGTGACATCCACGGTCGAATAGCTAGGCCGGTACTAGCGATCGGAGCGACCTATAAGTACAAGAGACGACATTCAAGTCGATTCCATGCTTTACAGGAAGTCTGTTGGCTACCGAATGCGTACCGAAAGCCGCTTAGGCTGTGAGTGCGCTATACAAACTCTCCCGAGTAACATCCACATGGTCTTTATGACTTTGTGGAGTTACAGACGGAGATACATTACATTACATTGCTGATTACATTACATTACATTACTTACATTACATTAAGTCCGCGAAGCTCAGACGGAATTAAATACATTACTGACGCGATGCAGGCGGCGGCGGCGCTGGCCTGTATTCAAGAATATAATGAAACTTAAACAATGCTGACGCGAAGTGACAGAGTGCGAACTAGACTGGCCGCCGCAGCCTTATCTAAAGCGTGCCCCCCCCCAATGAGAGATGCATTACATTAGAGCACTGGGCAGCAGCGTTCTCGTTCTTATTATTAAATACCGCGGTGAGCTAGGACAGCCGCGCGCACGGTTTCTAGCCGGGGAACGCCGCTGGCCGCGACCGCGTGTGGTCCCCCACGCGCTACGGCAAGGCCTCGCCGCCTAGCGCAGGCTGCGGTACACATTTGGGCACACGCGCTCCGCCGCTGGGACTGGGCCGTGCGCCGCTTTCGCACGTGGGTATCCGCGGCGGCGGCGGCGGCCGCTGCCTCTGCGTATGTCATCAGATCGCCGCCAGCGTCCATACGCGGCTTTCAGCAGCAAAGGATACACCTCATTTTAATTCCGAGAGCGGTCATACCGCAATTGACGCACGGCCGGCGGGGTATGATTCCGAGTCGGACTAGTACTTTACAGAAACCGCCGTAGTTTGGCTGCATGCGAATGGTCGCCGGGATATACAACGACGCGTTTGATTGGTTCACGTTCAGTCGCCCGTAGGTCAAGGTCGATAACGTAGTTCCGGTCTCTTTTTCTGCAGCCGCTGTAAATGGTGCTGTAGTGGTCCATCATGAAGGTAAGGACTTCGAAGTAAAAGCCTTATGCTGAGGCCGAAAGGCTCCAGTAATCCTGGCATAGAGTTTATATTAGAGTTGTAGATATTGTTTTCATGGTTTAGTGACGCACGATGCCCGCGGTTTTAAGATGTTTGAGGATATCGAACGCGGGTGTGCCGTCCGGCCGGCCAGATCACCCGGTACCGTCGCAGTGTCGTCGTGTGACTATTTCCTCCCGGCGCGCCGCGCTCATTGCGTTCGTGTTTTTAGTTGAACGTTGCGTACCCGGCTACTGGTAGCCAGAAGACATTCGAAATAGACGATGAGGCAAAACTCAGGCCATTTTACGAAAAGCGGATGTCGCAGGAAATGCCCGCCGACAGCTTAGGCGAGGAATGGAAGGTAAAAACCAAAAAAAAAAAAGAAAGTCGGGTTCACCGAGGCGACACGGAAGGCTACCGTTCCTCCGTGCGCGCTTCGAGCCCGACCGCGGCAGCCTCGTCCTGATGGACGGTCGTTCTTCCGAGCCGTCGCGTCCCCGGTACCGGGCGGCGGCGGCGGCTGCTTCCCGCGCGTCGTTTCTCTCGCACGCTTCCGTCGCTTTTCTTGCAGGGTTACATTGTGCGTATCACGGGCGGCAACGACAAGCAGGGATTTCCCATGAAGCAGGGAATTCTAACGAACGGCCGAGTGCGCCTGCTGCTGTCTAAAGGGCACAGCTGCTTCAGAAAATGGGGTAGATCTGGCGAGCGCAAGCGCAAGTCAGTTCGAGGCTGCATCGTCGACGCCCAGCTGTCCGTGCTGAATTTGGTCATTCTTAAGAAAGGTACGTTGGCGGCAAGTCGCGGCATCACCCGAGGCCGCCTCATTCGTCGCTGGCTCGCTAGTAGTAGTAGTAGTAGTAGAAGACCCCTGGCTCACACCACGTCTTGTACGCACGTTGCATTACGTGGCTTTTCATGAAAGGGGATATTGATGAGCTCGGCATAAAAACTTGCCGCCGAGATCGCGTCTCGGTTGCGATTCCTGGTGCCGTGCACATTTTTTTCGCATAGCGAGTTTCCGTCGTTTGGTCCGACCCGGTGCCGTGTAGTGGCCTATGCAGCAGACTTTTTTTTTTTACTCGGCTGTCTCGGTCGCAGCACCTTTAGTATTCTGTACGATTGGCTGCGACTTGACTACTGCTGCATAGCCGTGACAAGTCGCCGATCGGCTCGCGTCCTTGCCTTTCGGGCGTCTGCTCTGAAGTCGTCGTGGTCACAGCGAGGCATTTTTCGTGCGCCCTTCTCGCCCTCGCAGGAGAGAGCGACGTGCCCGGCCTGACCGACAGGACCGTGCCGCGCCGTCTCGGACCGAAGCGCGCATCGAATATTCGAAAACTGTTTAACCTGTCCAAGACTGACGACGTTCGCCAGTACGTCGTCAGGCGTCCTATTGCTGCTAAGGAGGGGAAGAAGCAACGTGAGTGGCGCGAGCTGCTGTGTGCGCGCTCGCTGCGCACCTGTTTGATGCTTGGCAACGTCGGCCTTGGCCGATCCGAGCGATTGACTCTTGCATGGGGGATGCGTTGCAGCCAAGAAGCCCGTCACTCACGCGCCAAGGATACAGCGGCTCGTCACCCCGGTCGTGCTCCAGAGAAGGCGTCACAAGCTGGCACTGAAGAAGAAGCGCATCAGCGCGCGTCGCGAGGACGCCGCCGAGTACGCCAAGCTGCTCGCCCAGCGCCTCAAGGAGGCCAAGGAGAGGAAGGCCGAGCGTCGTCGATCGGCCTCGACGTCGAAGAGCAAGGACTCCGTCAGAGAGTCGGTGTCGAAGAAGTGAACGATGCTTCGTTTGTAGCAATAAACTTCTCGATTGAAACGACCTCGTGCTCTTTGCTAATTTCTTGGCCGAGCAGGCCAAGGGCTGTCGAAGCCAATGCAGCAGCAGCTCGGTGCTCAAGCGTTTGTGCTGCTTCTGGGTGTGACATTGCTGCTACCGAGTATATCGACGGCGTTCGTGATCTCGACAGATCGGACGCTTAATTTGCATGCTGACCCTGTGCAAGTCACCTCTAACCATGTTGCTCATTTTGTTTGTTTATCAAGCATGATTTTACTCGCCATTCAATTGCATTTCCCTTTGCAGCAAATGTAAAGCGCCTAGAGAGAGATCAAGTTCTCTGAGGGCACTTTATCAAGTGCATTATGATTATTATTAGCCGAGTTTGCACAAGTCGCGACGAGATTGCGTCTGCCCAACGGTCCCGTGCCTGGCGTCGGCAGAGTGCATTCTGAGTAATCAAAGTATTTTGGCATTTAAGTATGTTAGTAGCGCTTGTTAGCAGCTTTTACTATTTTTAATGTGGGTAGGTTTTTTCCTGCATGGGTGTTTGTAGTGAAAAACTATCGCTGCTGCAGGAAATCATTGTAGATATAGCTGCTGGAAGATTTAGTGTGACCTGGCCCTAGTGAAGGTAGCAATCATGCACTTGTTGGATTTAATTCTGTCGTAGCCATCACCCGTAGCATGTCAGATATTGGGCACAGCTGCTGCTTGGTTGGTTGACGGTTTCAGGGACTGCAGTGACTACTGAGGACTGACGTGCTGCAATAGAAGCACGGGCAAATTCCTAGGTTCCTGCCCTGCTGGTTCGTTTAAAATCGCGTATGCAGTAAATGTAAGGTTACTGGATGTTATTAGGAGAACTAAACGCACCACTTTTTTCTGTCGGTTGAGAATTTGTCTTGTCATCAAGTTAAGTGCACCGATGCAAACTAGCTCTCAATTTTGATTTGTGTAAACATGCCTTGCCGACAAGTGGACAGTCTAGGTACGAGGCCATAGCTGTAAACGAGGTAATAACGTTTTGTGCAGCACGGAAGCATGAACTTGGTGCTAGGGGCTCTGTGCCAACAGAAGAAATTTCCACACGGCAGGCAGCAGCAGTAAACAATTGGCATTAAAACAAGAGACAACAGTCCCTAAAAAAGCTTACAAATTGTAAGGAGTTTGAACATTAAATCGTCAACCTTACAACAAAATCTCAATCCACGATTTCTAGCACATACGTATAGGTATATAGGAGGGCGTTTGCGATGCACCTATACCTGGAAAATCTTAACTTATACCGGCACAGCGACCCACTAACGATTCGATCGTGCTTCCTTCGAAGCACGTAAAGTGCTCAGTAAAAGATTTGAGTTCTCTGAGGATGCTATATCAAATGTATTATTACTATTATTATTATTACTATTATTATTATTATTATTTAGTAAGTGGCCACAGCGGCATCCACATCACAGTTTATAGCTAGGAATCGACTCGACTCGCTGTGGGTCACCTTAGCTCGGTGATGAGCACCTGATTTTCGGGTTTTACAACAAAGCTGCTGGGGCGTCGTCGGTCGGTTTCTCGACAATCGTGCATCGTGCCATGCGTAAGTCTTGATGGGCGTCATTCGTGTCGGTTTGCATCAGCAGCCATGGCCTTGTCATTTGCGCCACACTGATGCTAACGTAGCCTGTGGAGGTGGGCAGGACTGCAAGTTCGCACGACTCCTGCCCCGCCCCCCTAACTGCAAAGAAGGCACTGCTGCCTGCTACTGCCCAGTCCATTTCCTCGTTGGCCCTGTTTTGACGACAAACACTGCAAATGTTACGTGACGAAGACAGGTGGCAGTAGAACAAGGGTCCAAGCATCAGGCTGAGCATGAGCACTGGGCCCCCGGCAGCAGTGCAAGCATTTGCAGACGTTTGAAAAGACTTACAAAAAAGAAGCTAAAATGCTCCTGTTCCTCACGGCATTCGCTGGGTCCATGTGATTCACTCTTTGTGTGCTTTGCGTGCTGACACTGTGCATATTACCACTACCCGTATTATAATAATAATAATAATAATGTACTTGATAAAGCGCCCTCAGAGAACTTGATCTCTCTCTAGGCGCTTTACATTTGCTGCAAAGTGAAATGCAATTGAATGGTAAATAAAATCATGCTTGAAAAACAAACAATATGAATAACATGGTTAGGGGTGACATGCACAGGGTCAGCATGCAAATGTGGTTAGTGGCAGCATGCAGTGTCAGCACGCATAAGCACGTGAAGGACGAATCACAGGGACCCACTAAATGCTGTCCTAAATAGGTGTTTTTAGGTTCCTTTTAAATGTGATCAGGTCAGGGGATGTTCTGACGCAGGTCGGGAGGCAGGTCCAGGCTTTGGGAGCATACGAATTAAATGCACGGTCTCCAAAGGATTTAAGGGTTGTTCGAGGTGTTTCTAGACTGTTGGATTCCGAAAAGCGGGTGGTACGATGCTTGGCCTGATGGAGGAGTATGTCGGAGAGATAGGCTGGAGCCATAGAATCAAGGGACCTAAAAGTGAGCGACAAAACCTTAAAGTCAATCGTTGCTTGACTGGTAGCCAGTGCAGGTCGGCGAGAAGAGGAGTAATGTGGCAACTGCGACACTCACGACAGACAAGCCTAGCTGCAGAGTTTTGCACCAGCTGCAATCGCCTGATCGCATATGCAGGTAATCCAGTAAGCAGTGAGTTGCAGAAGTCGAGACGAGATGTCACGAATGCATGGACCAACTTAGATGTAGTATCCTTATCTTAACAAGCCCGAATTTTAGCAATGTTATGAAGCTGAAAATAGGCAGATTTGACTGTGGAGCTGATATGGTCGTCTAACGAGAGGTCGCTTTGGAATATGACACCTAGATTTCGAGCTGATTCGACAGGAGATATGCTGGCAGAGCCAATTTTGAGAGTCAGCCTTTCCAATTTGTGAATCACACTGGGTTTGCCCATAACTAGTAAGTTTTGTCATCGTTTAGTTTTAGAAAATTTGCTGCCATCCATGTGCAAATGTCATCAATGCATGCAGCTAGTGAGTTGAGAGAATTTGAGGTGCTCGAAGGCTGGGAGGGATCAAAGCAAAGGTACATCTGTCATCCGCATAGAAGTGAAAGCCTAGATTGTGCTTGGCAATCACATCAGCAAGAGGGAGAGTATAAACCGTGAAAAGATCCGGACCTAGCACGGAGCCCTGAGGTACTCCATATTTCAGAGGTATTTCAGATGATCGTTGTCCATTCACGTCAATACTCTGGAGTCTCCCACTGAGATAGGACCTGAACCAATACAGAGCAGTGCCAGTGATGCCCAGGCGAGATGAGAGGCGCTCTAGAAGAACTTTGTGATCGATGGTATCAAAAGCTGCCGAAAGATCGAGCCAAACAAGCAGAAATACTCTACCCATGTCTGCACTCCTAAGTAGGTCGTTGTATACCCGAAGCAATGCTGACTCTGTGGAGTGATTAGCTCTAAAGCCGGACTGGAACTTACTAGCAAGGTGTGAGGTTTTGATATATGAGTTTAGCTGGTCTGCCACGACCTGTTCCAGTGTCTTTGATGAAATGGTAGAAGGGAGACTGGGCGGTAGTTGCTCAAGTTCTCTTGGTCTAGTGTTGCTTTCTTGAGGAGAGGCCTGACTACAGCTTTTTTGAAAGGTGCTGGGACATGACCTGAGGCTAATTACATATTAATGATGTTAGTTATGCACGTTGGTACTGGGTACGTTATCACTAACCCTTCATGGTCGTGCTTCCTTGGCAGCACATGTAAGCGCCTAGAAAGAGATTATGTTCACCGGGGGCGCTATCTCTCCTTCTGTCATGCTTCTGTCTCGTGGCAAGATGGCGCAGCGTTGTCTTCAGTGACCGTTACTTCCAGGACGTGACTCGGCAAGCTAGCTCAAAAGGCAGTGAGTACTACTTAGGCTATTCAGGATTACTTGCATTATTAACAACAAAAAATAATAAAAGAGAGTGGCCCTTATGAAAATCTGCTACAAACCCCTGCTCTCCGCAAGGCAGGCGAGCTTTACAAATGGAATGAATCGGGTATTTTATACCGCACAGTTCATTCTAGCATCGAGCGGCGATGCTCATGGCTCATGCTCACTTGACAGCTGTTGCACGGCAGGCACGCCGGACAAAGCAGTATGGACGTGTGCCTGTATGCCTGTCTGAGCTGGCATGATCCCTGCCCGGGGCAGCGGCATCAGCAGCAGCTCTGATTGGCAATGGACATCGATGGCAGCCCATCGATGAATCGCAGCTCGCGAAGTGAAGGGCGCAGCAGCAGCGGCAGCAGAAGCAGCAGGTCGGCCCGTCGTTGCAGGTATGGCGAGTCACTCGCGGTGAGCGAAGCACCTCTGAACTGCGCCAAGAAGTCGATCGACAAACGTTTAACCGGAACAATCACGTGCTGCTGCCTCAGTTGAGCAAGCCAACGGGGATTCGCGTCAAAGAACCGCTTCCGGCAGGGCGCGACCAATATGGCCGCTCGTGCCGCTATGCAACAGCTACAGGCTCGAGCAACTCGCAAGCCGCTGTGCCGGAGGAAGGAGGAAGTGCTACACAAACGCTCTGCCAACGACGAAACGGAGGCGGAAGTGGCCGCTTGCCTTGGTCTTTCAGCATTTCGAGAAAAGCCGACATGGACGACGTATACTAAACGGAATCTCTGCCAATCCACGTTGGCCAGACGGAGGGGCAGGCTCGCGAGGCAACAAGCCTGCTGCTGCTGCTGCCTCCGCCCGTCACAGGCCGGAGGGTCCGGCGAGCGGCTCAGTCGCTGGGTCCACGCTCTCGGCACTGCTGCCCACGGCCTGATAATCGTCCAGCCTTCCTCCACCGGCGCCGAACAGCGAGGCCGTCCAGCGCCGGAACGGCAGCCTGTCGAGAATTCGGGTGCGCAGCTGCGGAAACCCCTGCTTCCGGCGGCTGCCATCGATGACATCCTCGGTCAGCACGTCGAAGGCCGAGATCCCGGAAACACGACCGGCTCGCTCTGCCGAGTTCACACTGCAGGAGGAGGAGGAGGAGGAGGAGGAGGAGGGGAGACGAGAGTGCAAGCGACGGCGCCAGCGGAAAGCGGTTCATTCAGGGCGACGGCTTCATGCGCGCTCAAAGGTCGAATGATTACAGCAATCAAAAGGCTGCTTGCGAACGTCCGTCGACCGGAGGCGGCAGGGCGGGGGCCCGGAGGAGGAAGCTTTTGGATCGAATGCAGCTGGCTACCATTTATCGCAACCGCTGGCACAGGCCGGCCCGCACGCCACGGTGGCAGGCTTTCTACCGGATGACTTTTGACACAGCTGCCGGCGAGCAAACAGGTTCCTCTGCATCTTGGCCCACCCCGAGTTAGGCTCTTGCATATCACGACGCAGGTCGTGGCTTCGAGTTCTGTAGCAGGCAATCGTCCCACGCTTGCTGCCAGCTTTAAGCCGATTGGTTATTAAGGTGATTGCCACCACAGCTTTTCTGCTGCTATGAAAACTAGGCTGTTGACCTCAACCTTCACTGTTGCGCCTGGGCTTGTGAACCCCGGGCAAAGCACTCGGACTTATCGTTGCAGTTCGTGGGCTGCTCGAGAGTCATGCAGCAGGAAGCTGCTGATCGCCTACTGACTAAGGGCAAAAAAAGCTCTGCTGGCACTACATAAATTAAGCTCTTGAATTAGCCAATCTTTGCGTTTTTACTATATATATATATATATATATATATACATATATATATATATATATATATATATATATATATATATATATATAGATATATATATATATATATATATATATATATATCTATCTATATATATAGGAATATATATATATATATATATATATATATAATTTATTTACATCCTCCATAAGAGAACTTGATCTGTATTCACGTGCTTCACATATGCCACGGGAATCGAGCCATGCCCTCGATCATCAAATACATTCACCTTGACCTTGGTCGGGGCAAGCACCTTAACCACTGGGCCAAACCAGCGTGGCATGGTCAGCACTGCCACAGTCCCACCAGGCATGACATGACATGGGTCCAAATGCAGCCTTTACTATTAAAGCTCAGCGGTGCTCGAAGCAACAGAAATGCACCCATGCAATAGCAATAACAACTGTACGTCGTTTGCGTAGCACTCAAAAGGGAAGTTAATCTCTATCTAGACATTTACAATCTGCCTAATGAGAGTCAAAACCGAACGGTTAGATACATTTACAGGCAAGCATCAAGTATCAAGCAAGCAAATGCAAACAACTAGGATACTTGGCTCAGCATGCTAAAGAAAACTTGAGTTTTAACTCATAACTATCGGTTACTAAGACTGTGGCTAGTAAAATACACTGACTTATGCACAGGTCTGTACGGAAAGGACAGTGGAACAAAAAAAGACAAGTTCACTTAACACAAGTTCGCAAGTACACGCGAAATGAAAGCTGATCGGAACAGATGCGTCCTTGCCCGAGACTTCCAGGATGCAAGGTCATTGCAGGCAGTGATCATAGCTGGCAGCGAGTTAATAATAATAATAAGAATTATTATTATTATTATATAATAATTATAACTATTATTATTAGTATTGCATTATGGATTATTAGAGTATTACTACTAATAATAACTATTATTATTAGTATTATACATTTGCATGGCGCCCTCAGAGAACTCAATCTCTTTCTACTCTGCACGTTACAGATCCTGCCAATGATATAATACTAGCTGATTGAACAGCCTCTTTTTGAATAGCGACAGAAAAGCCTTTACAGCTATCGCCACCGCTTGCAGCAGCAATAAAGGGTCACTTCGAACCCACGAAGGCAAACTTAGAACCCACGACCTCGGGATCGAGGTCGTGAAAAGCAAATCCGCCTTACCTACAGTGCGTGCCTTCACGGCTCACCAAAGCAGGATCATAACAGCTAGCGATAACATACACAGTATCAACAAGAATAATTCCAAACTTTTGCTGCATAACAGCTGAAGGCTCGATTGCCAAAATATTTCAAAATCGTGTGAGGGACAGCGAGATGACTTGATGCTGAGGAATGATGGGTGGTGCGAGAGCGCACTAGAGGAGGTCACGGACAGGTAGGCCGGTGCAAGCGAGTGAAATGATCCGTGCCGCGGGGCTAGAAATAGATTCGATGCTAGATAGGGAGCAATCGTACAATCTTGCCAAACTGCATCGAGTTAGCATACGTGGCGGAAAAAAAAAAGTGTCCCGGTCACTCGTCGAATGCGCAGACTGTTTTTGTGCATTGCTATGTTATGCTATTTTATGAATCTCTTTCGGTAAATCCACAAAGCCGCACGCAAAGACAAAGTGGGTGTCAAGTAGGAGAGTTTCCTACGGCACACGCTAAAAAAGCATGAGCGCCTTCCGGTGCGCATCCGGTAGCCAACAGACTTCATCATCTCACGCAACGAAGAGAAAGTGAGATGCTTAGCTGAGTCTCGAGAGGGCAGCTGAGGCAGCTGACGTAGCACGGAGGTAGCAGCTCAGCTCGGCCGGCAAGGATGGATGCACCGTAGTCGCCAGCAGCAGCAGCAGCAGCAGAAGCACATGGAAGCACGGAGCACGAACGACACACGTGAGCTCACATTGATGAGTGCAGTTCTCGCACTTGCGCACAAGCAGACGCACACAGGAGACAAGCCTGCGTCTACGCAAGCGTGCACATACACAAGTATGTATGCATGCGCAAACATCGACAGGCATCGACTCTTCTAATAGCCGCTCTTCTACCTATCACGGCCAAGCAGGAATCAATGCAGCAGATTCTTGGTCGAAGCTGGAGCGCCCGCAGCAGCAGCAGCAGCGCCCCCAGCGGCGGCGGCAGCGTTTGACGCCGGCCCCGCCAGGTGTGCTGCAAGGCAAGCCCGGGCGCACTAGTTGCACATAATTTCCAAGGTCTACGCGAACTTGGCTAGAAGAGCGCAGAGCGGCACGAATGACCACGCGACGTGCAACGTGTGACGTGCGACGTGCCACCTCTCGCTCTCGGCTGACACAGAAGACTGCGGAACCTGCACGGCACCCGGCACGCAGTCTTAACGCAGACGTCGGCTCAGCAACGAGCCAGCTGCAGCACACGGAAGGAGGACGGGATGGACGCCGGAGGTGGAGAAGTTGGACTGAGGCAGCCAGGACTGAGTGCTGCTGCCGCCACTGCCACCGACGATTGAATTCGACAGCTTGACGCCTGCATCCAACACTCGGCGCACGCGAGAGGCAGCGGCGGCGGCAGCAGCGGGCGAGACACTCACGCGTGAGTGAGCTCCGTCACCAGCTGCAGCACCTGGTCGTAGTGCTCCTTGGCGAACCGCTGCAAAGAGCAAACGCCCACTCGCTCTACAGAGGCGACAGCAGCAGCAGCGAACAGCCGACGCCTCCAGCGATCGACATCGCTGACCAGCAGACAAACGGACGGACAGCAAAAGTCAGCCAAAATTTTCGGCAGTGCGGCAGCAAGCCGGTAGGTACATATGTGGTACATTCGTACCACTTATGTACCACATATGTAATGTATGTAACATAATGTAATGTATCTCTGTAACTGTAACCCCACGAAGCCAAAAAGACAACGCGAGTGTTGCACTGGAGAATTCGTATAGCACATTCACAGCCTAAGCGGCTTTCGGTGCGCATTCGGTAGCCAACAGACTTCGTTTCACGCAACAAAGAGAGAGTGGGAAGCATAGCAGAGTCAGGAGAGCAGTTGAGGTAGTGAGTAGCGTGGAAGTAGCAGCTCAGGACGGCTAGAAAGAATGTGCCATAGTCGGCAGCAGAAGAGCAGTTGTCGTTGCGTAAGAATCATGGAAGCGAGTTCCACAGTCTAGGACCTGCAGAGCTAAAGCTTCTGTCGCCAACGGTCATTAAGCAGAGAAATGGAATAGCTCATGTATTGTCCATACAGGACCTGAGGGCACGAAGAGGCTGAAACTGGTGCAGCAGTTCAGCTGGGTACGGAGGAGCCAAGCCTTGGCGGGCCTTGTGGGTCAGCGTAAGACCTTTGCTCTGTATCTATTGATCAACCGGCAGCTATCCTCTGGGATTTGCAAGCTGGCCTTGCAGCCATATTCATAGCCGTCTGCAGTGGCCCAGTGGCTTTTTTCGGTAGCCCAGCCAAAAGGGAATTACAATAATCACGCCGAGACAGAATAATAATAATATACTTGATAATAATAATGTACTTGATAAAGCGCCCTCAGAGAACTTAATCTCTTTCTAGGCGCTTTACATATGCTGCAAAAGGAAATGCAATTAAATGGTAAGTAAAATCATGCTTGAAAAACAAACAAAATGAATTACAGAATTAAGGAGCTAGTTAATTTTTTTCAAGCCACCACCGTGGGAGACAGCTCCTTAAGATAGACCTCAGATAAGGATCGGACGTGATGGCTAGCTGTAGAAGCAGTCTTCTGAATGCTTTTAAAATTTAGGCAGCTGTTGAAAACGACACCTAAATTTCGAGCACGTGGTGATGGTCGCACAAAAGTATCACCTATTAGAAGAGCAAGCAAGGCCTTCTAATCCAGCCACGGGCTTAGGGTGTCCTAAGAGCAGCAGTTAAGTTTAGTCGTCATTTAGCTTCAAGAAATTTTTCGACATCAAGGGTCGAATGTCGGCAAGGCAAGCATTCAGTTGACCAGTCGCTGCAGCAGATTCCGACGGTTGGAATGACAAAAACGGCCGAGTATCGTCAGCATAAAAGTGATATCCTATTCCATGGGCCTTCAGTCACTACAGGTGGCTAGGCGCAGACTTCCACTGCCTCAGCAGCGGGAAGGGGGAGGGGGAGAGGGGCGGCAGCAGCAGCAGCAGCAGCAGCAGCAACCACGGGCTGCCAACTTCCAGCATTCGTAGAGATGGCACAACAGCCTCCATACTACCGAAGCTTCGTAGCCAGCTCGGCTGGAAAACATTCGGGCTTGCAAGCCCAAGTTCCAACCACGTGACGAATCACGTGCCACCACTGAATCGCTGCAGTCACAGTCGGGCAGTGCATGCCACCGTAAATGTGCATGCTACCGTACCGACTGCTACCTTAAAGGCAGCAGTCACAACCAGCCAGCCAGCCATGGTAGCCTATCCATTAGTATGTGTCTCACGTGGTAACCTCGGTAACGCAAAGTAAAGCAGCTCAAGCGTGCAGATGCAACAGCATGTGGCAAAAAAATAAAGCCGAACACAGGGCCTTGGTATGCCGGCATAGGCTGTCTTACTGAGGCAGCCCTCTGAGTCTGAGGCCTCTGCACTGGTTTCCCTCAGCTACCATGAGAAAAGGCACGTGCCTACACACGTGCTACTACTGACCACGTGACTACTACTGACCACGTGATCCAGCGATCCAACCAGCAGCAGCAGCTGCAGTGGTGGCAGTAGCCAGCATAAAAAGCTGGCCATCACCCTCTCGGAGAGGGTGGGGACCTGCTGAAAGGTCGCTTGCATATGGCTTTGCCAACGAAAGAGAGAGAGAGAGAGAGAGAGAGAGAGAGAGAGAGAGAGAGAGAGAGAGAGAGAGAATATCCTGGCAAACAGATGGACACACTAAAAATACAATAAAAAACCCAAAATAACACCACCTACAGGGTCAGCTACCTAGTTTCCCAAGGATAGCTATCAGTGGCTGCAGTACCGGCAGCATCAGCAGCAGCAACCGAAGTGATGACAGCCCCAATTTTTTCAGCAGACACCAGCAGATGCAGCAGCAGCAGCAGATGCAGATGCAGCAGCAGCAGCAGCAGCAGATGCAGATGCAGCAGCAGATGCAGCAGCAGCAGCAGATGCAGCAGCAGCAGCAGATGCAGCAGCAGCAGCAGCAGCAGCAGCAGCAGCAGCAGCAGCAGCAGCAGCAGCAGGAGCAGATGCAGCAGCAGCAGATGCAGCAGCAGCAGATGCAGATGCAGCAGCAGATGCAGATGCAGCAGCAGCAGATGCAGCAGCAGCAGCAGCAGCAGCAGCAGCAGCAGCAGAAGCAGCAGCAGCAGAAGCAGCAGCAGTAGATGCAGCAGCAGCAGTAGATGCAGAAGCAGCAGTAGATGCAGATGCAGCAGCAGCAGATGCAGCAGCAGAAGCAGCAGCAGCAGAAGCAGCAGCAGTAGATGCAGCAGCAGCAGTAGATGCAGCAGCAGCAGTAGATGCAGAAGCAGCAGTAGATGCAGAAGCAGCAGTAGATGCAGAAGCAGCAGCAGAAGTGAACGGTCATCAACTTTTTCAGCAATTGAGACCAGCAAATATGTAAGAGGTTGAGGCACGTGTGGCATAAATAAATAAATAAATCCTAGCTGATTAAACAGCCTCTTTTTGTATAGCGACAGAAGAGCCTTTATGGCTATCACCACCGCTTGCAGTGGTGATAAAGAATCGCCCACCGCAGGAATCGAACCCACGACCTCGGGACCGAGGTCGTGAAAGCAACCGCCTTACCTAGTGTGCCATCACGGCACACCATGGCTGCTGCTGCACTGCCAGCATAGGCCAACGGCATGGCATGTGACAGTTGGCACTGCTCAGCACGCAGAACGCACAGCAGGTCACACACGCGGAGGCGCCGCTGAGGCAGGCCGAACACGGCGGTCACGGGCCGAGTGAATGGCTTCTGGCTGTACATCTGCCGGTGCCACCACTGCATCGGAGGAGGCGCCGGGTGGGGAGGGGAGCAAGCAAGCACGACACGGCAGCAGTCGAGAAGGGCAGAGGAATGGATTCGCTGAGTCTACCTTAGGACTGTGACAGGCATGCCGATGCAGGCCGGCCAGGCGCTCGATCGAGGCTCTGCCGTCTCTAAGCCGCTCTGACCAGGACCCATCCAGGCGGCTCAGGTAGGACTCGAGGTCCTCGGACACGGGCTTCGTGGGCTTGCCGCATTTCCTCAGCCTGTCGACTGCAACAGGAAGCCAGCTGCCGCGCTCGCTCACACATGCTCGCACATGCTCCAGGCGCGGAGCGGGCAGCCGCCCGCCCCGACAGCAATGCTCGGTCATGGCAGACGTACGAAAGCCTCGAAACACGTCGGCAGCTCACGTGAGCACTTCGGCAGCTCACGTGAGCACTTCCGCCGCCTGCGCGAGTGCCAGCACAAGGCATATGCCCAGGCATGCCAACATTGGCTCTGCACGAAAACTCGTCGGACGTGGCTGCCACGAAATGGGAACGACGTATGACGAAGGGCCACACTTCGCAGGAGCTACTTCCGGTAAAGGTTTCACAAACGGCACGACATTCGGCAGCAAAGGGTTACTGAAATGCCTTTCGACTCTTAGGGCAAGGCCTGGCAAGCTCAGGCTGTGTCCCCTGTATTATGAGCTCGGGGGGGGGGGGGGCTCCACTGCGCTCGGCGCTACGATTACCTGACCGAGCGGCTAGAAATTCGTCATTTACTTTCTAACATTCACACTGGATCTGTCAAGGGCTGCAATTCCTGCTTCGGTCGCGTATCACGGGTGCCAGCAAGGCTGCTCACCGTGTCTGACTCGCCAGCACTCGATGACAATGGCCAGCACACATGACTCTTCTCACTGGGAAGGGACGCCTCTGCCTATAGCTCAGCGCCGGACCGTTGGCCGCCAGGGAACCGGTTACGGAATGCAAGCGCCGAGTGCGGAGCCGAGGACCTGAACTCTGAACCCTGAAGCCCTGGTCAAGGTAAAGGTCAGAAAAAGTAGGCGAGATGCTGAACGAACATCTGAACGAAGGCACGGATCGGGGCAGATCAAAAATTCTAGAACCGCCCGACCTTTGCCGAGAAGCCGTCACTCGCCAGTCCACGACTTCCAGCATAACGAATGCATCGCCCTGCCAACACTCTCCTCTGCCGCCATGAGGGCATCTTCCGGCAGGGGGAAGGAAGAAAGGAAGGAAGGAAGGAAGGAAGGAAGGAAGGAAGGAGGACCGCCGAGCCCCGGCTGCGGTGGTTTCATGCCGACTGACTGCATAACGGCTCGGCCTCTGACGTGCGTAGCGAAGGAAGGAACCGCAGGAAGCGGCGTGCACGCACATGTGTGCGTGCGTGCACGCCGCTTCCTTCCGCCGCATGTGACGCGTGCGTGCATGCACGTGCTGAGCCGGCATCGAGGCCCTCAGCCCATTGCTGCAGCCACCCAATCACGTCCGATTGAACTCCTGGGCGGAAGCACCGGTCGAGATCGATGAATCATCGGCTGCTCGGCTGACCGAACCGCAAAAGCGTACGGTTGTTGCCCGCTGGCTGCAGCTGGCTGTCACCAACCGTCGCCACCGCAAAAGCCGCTTAGGACGAGGCGTTCGGACAAGCGCTTGGTTTTCTCTCTCTCTCTCTCTCTCTCTCTCTCTCTCTCTCTCTCTCTCTCTCTCTCTCTCTCTCTCTCTCTCGCAGAGCCGACAAACCACACAAGGGTCGATGGGACACAATTGCGGCCGATCCAGCCACCGGCAGCCCACCTGCCCCACTCCCTGCCAACCGAGCAGGCAGCGGACGGCTCAAAGCTGGGAATTTAACGTGCCAACGGAAGCGGCCCCTGGACGACAGCATACGAAGCTGCCGACGAGAGCACACACGAGCGTCAATGCGAGAGGACATTCGTGCGCGACGCCGGGCTGCATCCAGGGGGCCTGGCGACAACCGGTCTTTGGAGACCACCACATCTGTAGCCGACCGCCCCCTTCCCCCCCCCCCAGTGCCTCGAGCTGACCGAAGGGTTATAGGAGTCAATCGACTGGCAAAAATCCAATCATCAGCCAGAAGTGCAACGAGGACCTCCGAGTCAGCACAGCCCGGCGCTAAACGCCACCTGTGCGCGCGAGCAGTCAGCGGGCATCAGCTCGGCAAAGCCGAGCGAATACTCACGCAGCAACGAGACGGCATTGACAGCAACCATTCGGTAAAGATGAGGCATGTGCTCTGGGGAAAAAACGCAGACGATGAAGGTCAACGAGGCGCAGCCAAGCGTCGAAGGTGCAGCTATCAGCAGCCAGCAGCAGCAGCAGCGTGGTCACGAGTGCACAAGGAGCGATAGGCGCACGCGCGCAGCTAACTTCAGCTGTCGGGAGCCGGCTGCAAACCCGCTCCCACCACACAGTCACCGCTAGCTAGCTAGCAATCTCTCAGCAATTGCGGATCTTGAAATTTAAGCAGTTGAGCGCGGCAGGCATCTCTCGCGTCAATCGAGTTAGTATCGCCAGGCAGCTGAAAGCTGCGCAACATTCTTTCTTGGCAAAAGCCTGAGTCTCAGTGCACATAAGCCTTCTTCGAACGACCACTCGCACGTGCCGACTAAATGTACACTGCTCCAATGCAGTTGCCTGTCAAGCACTCGCCACACTCGCGAGCGGGTCAGCAGCTTTTCCCTCGGTCTATTTCTCAAGAGGCGGGAACTGCACGAAACAATCCGAAGAGGATGCAGCAAGGACGCAGCAAGCACGCCCAGGTGGCGACCACTCCAAAAAGCGGCTCAGAAAGAGGCTCAACGACCTCAAGCTTCACTCTTAGATCCTAGGAAGGGCCTGCACAGCAGTGGCGTTCATTGGCTTCACTCAAGCAGCGCTCTGTCAGCTAGTCGACTGACTGGTCAGTATCGACCGCAGACACAGCTCCTGCTGTTGATTAGGAGCCCACTCAAGTATGCAAGGTGCACACGTACGGCTGAAGCACTAAGCAACAGTGACCCAGGAGGAACCCAGACACACCCAGACACACACAATGACACACACATGCACACACACACATACACACACCCACACACATAAACACGCACACAAATGCACACACACGCACGCACGCGCACACACACGCACATACGAGCACATACGAGCACACACGCACACACGCGCACACATGCATACGCACACACAAACACACACACACACACACACACACACACACACACGCAGGGGCACACACAAACACACATGTACACACTCATTTGTGTGTGCACACATCCACTTGCACGCACACGTGCACGCACATACACCGGCTGGCAGAGGAGTAGAGCAGGCAGTGCTGCATCCGGAGAGAAAAAACTCAAAACAGATTGATGCATTGTGGGCAAGATACAACCCGAGCGAGCAGGCGATCGAACACAAGGTTGCCATTTTCCGACAGCTTCATATGCGAAGTGCAACTGTGCTGCCTTGTAAATTCGGCAGCTCGGCCAATACTCGAAGGATCAAATTTCAAATTCCAGTTCAGCCCTGCTTGGTCATCACTGCAGGAGTTCAGTTCTGATTTCGTTTGGCTACATTTCGCTACACACTGCGTCCGTGAATGCAGTACACACAATTCAGGGACGTTTGATGGCACGTGTGAAAAGTCGGTGCAGCACGGCGGAGGTGGCGGCGGCAGCAGCAGCAGCAGAGCTGCTCTCGGCGGCGGCAGCCGCTCACCGTAGTCGCCTGAGCTCTGCGGAAAGCTCGACGATTCGTCCAGCACCAGCTTGGGCTCGTGCTGGACGGCGGCAGTGCGTGCCAGCCGTCGGTCCAGCTCAGCCTTGAGTGCCTGAAAAACCGCGCCACTGAGCGGTCGGAGCCGGCGCAAGCCAGTGGCGTGCGCCAGACAGCTCGAATAGGCAGCGGTCTCGGGTAGCTGCAGGCTGCACGGAGCATTCAGGCTCAGCATGCTGCTGCTTGCTGCTCACCTTGGGTGCTCCAGTTCCGGCTGGAACATGTCGAACCCACTTGTTCTTTAAGGTGACCCGACGTATTTGCCTCTTGACCAATATGAAAACGACGCAGAACAACTTTAAAAAAAGAGAGAGAGCGCACCAGAAGGCTGCAGGAATTAAATAAAATAATCAGTGTGGTTCACACCAGACAGCCGAGCAAGAGTGTGTACAAAAACTGCCAATTCATAATGGGAGACCAGCAGAGGCAGCAGACTTATGAAAGAACGACTGAGAGAGAGAGGGAAGGAGGGAGCCAGGAGACAGGGAGAGATAATGAGAGAGAGACAGGGAGGGAGGGAGAGAGAGAGAGTAGAGAGAGAGTAGAGAGAGAGTAGAGAGAGAGAGAGAGAGAGAGAGAGAGAGAGAGAGAGTAGAGAGAGACAGAGACAGACAGTAGACAGACGGAGAGAGACAGAGAGACAGAGAGAGAGAGAGAGAGAGAGAGAGACAGAGAGAGAGAGAGAGAGAGACAGAGAGAGACAGAGACAGAGAGAGAGACAGAGATAGAGAGAGACAGAGACACAGAGAGAGAGAGAGAGAGAGAGAGAGAGAGAGAGAGAGAGAGAGAGAGAGAGAGAGAGAGAGACAGAGACAGAGACAGAGACAGAGAGAGACAGAGACACAGAGAGAGAGAGAGAGAGAGAGAGAGAGAGAGAGAGAGAGACAGAGAGAGACAGAGAGACAGAGAGAGAGAGAGAGAGATTCTGGATAGACAAGGGTTTGAGAGGAAGAGAAGGACAGAGATGCAAGCACTCCAGGATAGGAAGGGCAGACGGGAGTACAGATGCACTAGCACAGGACAGAGCTACAGATGGTGAGAGAGGAGCAACCGAGAGAAAGACAAGAGGAGTCCTTACCAGCACACCACAGGCCGAGAACAGCACGAGGCTGATAAAGGTCACCTGCACTTCCGTCCCTCCATTATTGTCACCCATGGCTGCAGTGATGCATCTCTTGGAAGAATGGACTAGGCGGAGCCCATTGGCAACAGTGTAAGGCTCTAGGGCTTGGCTCTGGTAGAACACGCACCTTGCCGCACTTCGTGCAACTGCAACAACAACAACTGGAACATGCAGATCGATGATTGCCACAAGAAGCAACAAGCCATCCCAGCACGACATCCTGGAGCTGACCTTGTGTGTTATTGAAGATGATGAAAGAAGCACTGTGGCAAACATTAGTTGATTGTGCAAAGATTTAGCAGACATAGCTCATTTTGTACTCTACAGGCATCCCATGTTCCAATCAACAATGCAATACTAAGGAATACAGCTCCCAATAGAGCTCATAATAATAATACTAATAACAAAGCATGGTATAATTACCAAGGGAACAAAATCTCTAGGCTGAAAGGGAGGCAGATACACTGATTAGTGGTAACAGCATGCATAATTGCAGCATGCTTTGAGCACACGAGATTCATGTAGATGACAAATATGTAAAAAATATATAACTAATTTATATAGGGCCCTAAGAGATCCTAATTAAACGCAGGCGCTTCACATATATCAAGGGGCTCGAGTCCACGAGATCGGTAATAAAATACAATTCATGTTGACCTAGGTCGTTAAAAGGCAGGCACCTTAACCACTGGGCCAAACCAGTGTGTAGATACGTCGAAAGATACCTTGTAGATATTGCAAGAGCAGCAGGTGGCCTTTGGCTTGGCTTTGAATGCTACCAAGTCGGAAGATGTCATGAGGTCAGCCTCAGTATAGAGTTCTAGGCTTCCGGTAACTCCAGGGATGGACGGATGGATGAGCTCCAAAGGATTCGACGTTATTTATATTTATATTCGACGTTGGTCTGCTGACTTGATGACATTTAAAAATATGCTAAAAATCCGGCATTGCCTAACAGCATCTGCTCCATCCACACGGTTTGTCTGCTGCCTGCTCATGCATGAAGACTGCGCACGCTATTACAAACCAACTCATGTGCCTCCATTCCAGCACATGTAAGGGGCCTAGAATACAAAGGCCTCGTCGTTAGCTATTGCTATTATCACAAGCATAGCTAAATGATCTGAGCCGGAAGTATGGAGGCCAGAGCCTGTGCTCAAGCAGAACATTTGAGCCTGAGCACAAGAACGGACCGACGTACGAAACGAGTGAAACGTCGACTTTGAAGTCGACGTGCTGCTTCACGAGGACGAAGGTCGAAGGGAAATAGCAGGTGTAGTTGCTACGATCACGACAGGCACGACAAGGCAAGCGGCGATGGGCTCTGCACCATCTGTCTATTGCCTTGCTACACTGGCAGGCAGAACTGGCAGCAGAGAGTTACAAAAGTCTAGATGAGATGTCGAGACTGCAAGGAATTAATTTGACAGTGGTACCTTAATCTGAATTGGGAGTGTGGCATTCACACCAAGTCCAGAAGGCAGGCAGACCTGAGTGCGGAGGTGATCAGTCATCTAGCGAGAGAAAGGTCATTTTGGAGCAGGAGCAGCCTAGAGGAGGCTGCGCAGAGGCTACAGCAGGACACATGCCGCCAGAGACTGAGCAAAGCTTTTCAACTTCTAGCTGACACTGGGTTTTCCCAACAGCTGCCAGGGCCGATTTTCCAGCATTCAATTTAGGCAAGCCTTTCATCCACGTTCGTTCAAATAATAAACAATGTAGCTGCCATGGAGATGGGAGTTTTAAGAGGCTGCACATCACCGAGGCATCAAAGCCAGGGATCAAAGCGATGGCCGGGAATTTCAGCCCAGGCCAGCAAGGAAGCTGATTGGCTCGAAGGCCGATCGGTTTCGTCACCCAACTATCTTGGCGAATGTTTAATGCTCTTCTTCTGAGGCTTGACCCAGTTTTTTGCAAGCAACTGGCTCGGTTTTACAAATAAGACACTGCACATTCTCTTCTTTCTAGCGTTGCATTGATCTTTTCGAAGGGCGATAAAACCCGGCTTAAGATTCAGCAGATATTTTCACTTTTTTTTCCTGCGTAGTCGTGGAACTGCTGCATCAGTTTCAGCCAGTTAGCGCTCTCAGGTCCTGTGTGATCAATAAATTAGCTGTTCCATTCCTCCGCTTAAAGACAGTTGGTGACAGAAGCTTTAGCTCTGCAGGTCCTAGACTGTGGAACTCGCTTCCACGATTCTTACGCAACGACAACTGCTCTTCTGCTGCCGACTGTGGCACATTCTTTCCAGCCGTCCTGAGCTGCTACTTCCATGCTACTCACTACCTCAACTGCTCTCCTGACTCTGCCATGCTTCCCACTTTCTCTCTGTCGCGTGAGACGAAGTCTGTTGCCTACCGAATGCGTACCGAAAGCCGCTTAGGCTGTGAGTGCGCTATGCAAAACTCTCCTGCGTAACGCCCACATGGTCTTTATGACTTTGTGGAGTTACAGACCGAGATACAAGACATTACATTGCATCGGCAGAAGACAGCTGCTCTCGCAGACCAGACCAGCTGTTCCCGATCGTCGCCATACATCTCTATGGCGACAATCGCCAAGGGAGAGATCCATCTCGCTTGGCGCGGAGCGTTTCATCGAACTATCGTCGCCACCCCACAACTACCAGGCGGCGGGCAAAGTTTACATCGACGCTGGCTTGTGCGTTCGCGCTTTGCAGCGAAAACTCCATCCGATATGGCATTCGACGAACGTGCGAAAGCACTGGCCTCCGTAGGGACTCGCTGCTAGAGCATTGGCCGGCCACACGCTTTGCCGGCTTTGAGCCGACGAGCGCTTCGGCGGCCATCGTTGGACGACGGCTCCCAGTCCGTCGTGAGTAGCCAGGGCTCGCGACAGAGTTAAAAATACCGATAACCACTGCGGTCGGCGAACCCACCTAACTCAATCCGCAGCACCGCGGGCGTTCACGACGGCACCGCTAGAACAGGGCGCCGCGCGGCACCATTGTAAGCAACAGTGCGCCAGCCAGCCAGCCATGCGGTACCGGCTCGTCCTGAGAGCAGAGAGCCGGATTCAACTGTGCTGCCCGGCGGTGCGAAGCTGGCACGAAACGGGGGAGGGGGAGCGACGCGCGCTAGCGCGCGCGCCGCTGCGCACGCTACGACGAGGGTCGCCGCTTGCGCCGAACGCGACGCGTCGAGCGCTCGGCGGTTGACGAACGCTCGTCCCGGAGCGCCGGAGCGCCGCCGCGAGCGGTGCAGAGCGGCGGTGCGTCGGCGTGCCGCCGCCCCCCCCCCCCCCCCCCGCGCACGCGATGACAACCACTTGCAGAAGCGCGCGGTCACGCGCGGCGCGCGCACACGATCGGGCTGCTGCGTAAAAATAAGTCACGGCGACGGTCGCAAAGTGCGACGGCACGGCGAACTCACCGTACCGTATGTCTCGCGAGCACGCGCGAATGACGCGCGTTCTGGTGCAATTCGAACGCTCACGTTCGAGCCAGAGCGGGCGGCGCTAGCCCTCGGGTCAGCAAGTTGCCCCGCCACGGTGAAGTGGCGGGGGGGGGGGGCGGCCATGCCGCAGAGCGACGCGATATGCTACGACCCGACGTCAACTGACGGCGGCTCAAAAGCAGCGAGACAGGGCGCGCGTGCGAGGCGGCTAAAACCAAAAGCCTGACTTCAATGCGCATGCTCAGAGATATCAATTCACTTATTGCTTAAGGCAACGAGGCCCAGATGCCTCCGCGCGATACCTTTTCAAGTCTCGCAACCACACGACGGACGAGTCCGCCAGCTAGCCAGCCAGCCAGCGCAGCCGCCCCGTACACCGCAGCTTGTACAAGGTCACGGTCGTTTCTGCTATCGGTCGCCATCATCGCCATCGTAGGTCGCTGGGATTACGCTGCCGTCGTCGGCACTTCTGCCGTAAACGCTGTGACTGTACCATAGCTATGAATATAGAAGATGGACTACCAGGGAGTAATATATAACGCCGCGAAGGATGGAAATGTAAGGAGACTGAAAAGCTACTTGGAAAAGCGAAAGAAGGAGGAAGTCAAAGTGCTCATACACAGCAAGACCAATGGAGCGACGCCGCTGATCATGTCGTGTAAGAATGGACACCTCGACGTCGTTATCTACCTGGTTAAAATATGCAACGCTGACGTCGAGTATCCCGGCTCCGTCACGTTCGACGGCGAGACAATCGACGGAGCACCGCCTCTCTGGTGCGCAGCTGCGGCTGGCCACCTCGAGATCGTCAAGTTTCTTGTGCAGAACAAGGCTAACGTGAACAATACGACTCTGACGAACTCCACGCCGCTGAGAGCGGCGTGCTTCGACGGGCATTTCGAGATTGTCAAGTTCCTCGTCGACAACAAAGCGGACATAGAGATCGCCAACCGTCACGGACATACCTGCCTGATGATTTCTTGCTACAAAGGCCACACGAACATCGTCAAGTACCTCCTGGAGAAAGGCGCCAACGTCAATAGAAAAAGCGTGAAAGGTAGTAGCCCGCAGCGTCGCGTTGTCGCGGCGACGCCGTTACAGCCGCGTGCTTCAGCTGCTGCTTCCATGGCGACCCGGACATGACTGGGAGGAAAGCTCGCGTAGCAGAGCTCGCAAGGTCGCACGGAATTGATCGTGTGCGTGTCACTCGATACGTACGAGACTGTACGAGAGAGACTCCTCGCGGGCACGCTTGCACCGTGAAGGTCGAATAGGTGCATCGTGAAGGTCGAACCGTAGGATTCGAGCCCACTACCTGGGAGCCTCCACGGCTGCGGCAGTAGAGGAAGAGGCCGACCCCTCTGGACGATGGGAGGGGAGGGGAGGGGAGGGAAGGAAAGGCGATTGGACAGGGATGCAGCAGTAGCCGCCAACTGGTCTACCCGCCGCCACTCGCTGTCGATCGCTTCGAGAAATGCTTCGAGCTGGCGTGCTGGCTGGCTAGCGCTAGCACCAGCCAGCATGCCAGCTCGGTCTAGCTGGCCAGCGAGGCGATGTGTAAGTCGGCTTACTTGGCTTCTTTGACATGACTTTTAATGTTCGTTGCTGTTCGCAGCCACACCGCTGGCTGGCAGCCGAGTGTGTGTGTGTGTGTGTGTGTGTGTGTGTGCACGCGAGTGCGCACGTCCTCGGCCGCGCACGGGCATCGTACGGTTCCTGTGTGCGGCAGCAAAACGACGGCGCACGCACGAAACCGATGCGGCAACGTGGCTGGCTGAACCGACCAGAAGGCTGTTCGGCCGTAGCGGCGGTGCCAGACAGATAGAGTTAAGTAGGAACGAATGGGAGTTTGTTTGTAGGAGTTGAATGCTTGCGGTTCTCTCATGCTCTCTCTCCATCTGCACGGCACTACTTTCCTGAGCGCTCATAACCTCTTGCATTTCCTGGCACTCAAAGGCCATCTTGGAATTGTTTAAGAGACCTTTGTTAAGTGACTAAAAAGAGATTTAAGTTCTCTGAGGGTCTATATAAGCGTATGGGGATTATTATTATTATCAACAGTTTTGAAGTTGGTGTGAGTGACCGGAATCATTACCGATCAGAGATTTGTCTAGTGGTGCAAGCCTTCGTGTTTGTTGGTTGGGGCAGGAGGCTGCAAGCCACTAGTGACCGTCTTGCAACAGCCTGTTGGGCTGTACGCTGTCAGGGCAAGAAAATACAAATTCGCGTCAAACCTGCTGGGCCGCTTGCTGTCCGGCTAGTCCGTTCGTTGCTCGGCTCTGTGAGTTAGCTTGATTGCTGTGAGCGGGCGTTCAGCGTTTGCAGGAGCGGCGTAAGCTTTTTTGCCTGTGTGCCGAACAAGAAGAGGCTGCTTGAATTTGATTCGCCGCCAGCCGGCCGACCGACGTTGGTTTGTTAAATTCCTACTTTGGCATCCGTAGATTTTTAAATTGAACATTTTATTGGTTGCACCCTTGAGCTTCGCCTGGCATGTCAGTACCCTCGCGCGTGTGTGCGCGTAGTACAGGCGATGGCCGGCAGACAGTTAGCTTGCTTCCTTGGCTTGTACCATCGAGATTTCTGTCGCCGCTGGACATTGCAGGACGTTGCATTTCTGGTGTTTAGGCACAGTGTGCTCCGTCCGTGTGAATCGTCATTTGTGTGCATACACTGTTCATGTCATCACTAACTTTCTCACGGTGCTAAACGAATTTATTATTATTAATACTACTAAAAAAAGCTCTCAAGTATCGGCTAGATAGCAGTCATAGCATAACTCACCTTGTCGGTGTTCAGCTCGTTGGTGGTCGACTAGAGATGGGCCGGGTTGTTGAGGTGCGAATTCGAGAGCAAGAAAGAAAGAGGGATTGCATGCATGTCGATTGCAAAAGGGGCCGTTTGTGCTGCTGCTGCTGCTGCTGCTGCTGCTGCTGCTGCTGCTGCTGCTGCTGCTGCTGCTGCTGCTGCTGCTGCTGCTGCTGCAGTAGGCAGGCAGGTGGTGGTCTCCAGGATTGCCACCGAGCTAATCTGGTGCCACCCCTCTCTCCCCTCCCTTCCCCCCAAGGCTGCAAAAACCGACATCATCATCTATGAGGTGGGTTGTAGCTGCGGTTTTGTCACGTCTCCTCCCCCCTGCCCTTGGTCGTCCTAAGCAATGGACCGTCAGTGTCTGGCAGCTTGTCCATCTGGTGAGCTGGCTTCTGCCGTCCTCTCTGAATGCTTGCAATCGCTTGCAAGGTTGTGTCCCCTCGGTCTGATCTGGGTAGTTACAGCTCATAGCCCGCGGGGACAAAGCCAGAAGTGGCTTTTGCAGCTACGGCAAACCTACTGCCGTCCCAAAAGGTTGATTGGACTCGGCTTGTTCTTTCTCGCTAGCTGCTGTGTTTCAACCATTTCCACCATTGAATTTCCACCATTGAAACAGATGGACGTTACACTGGCAATCGATTCTCGTCACGGCACTGCTTCCTGTACAGGTACAGGGCAGCGCTGTTTGGACCGACCGAGACACCGGTATGGCAAGCCTTTGATCCATAGCCTTTGGCCGGCCGGTGGTAACCGCTGTCTCTCCTGCCTGTGTTCCTCTGATGCTAGCAGATGTCTGGGGGCCGGGGGCGAGGCAAGGCTTGACAGACTGAGAGGGGGCAGCGCCCTGCGATGCTTGTAGCTTTGTAAGTTGGGCGCCTTCACACTTTCTCTAGCTCGATTACACCAATTTGCCTCGTGTGTATGAGAAGCTGACATGGTAGCCACGTTCTTAAGATCAAAGTCAGCTCATCAAACTCGCCTAAATGAAGTAAATAGTAAAAATAAATAAGTAAAATCTAATAATAATAATAATAATAATAATAATAATAATAATGCACTTGATAAAGCGCCCTCAGAGAACTTAACCTCTTTCTAGGCGCTTTACATATGCTGCAAAGGGAAATGCAATTGAATGGTAAGTAAAATCATGCTTAAAAAACAAACAAATAATCTCTGGAATAGATAAATAAATTAAAGCTTTGGAAATTGTTTTTTTACCCTTGAGTTGCTTGGTGACCCTGTCAATCGTACTAACACCTTAGCAAATGAACTGGAGAAACTAAAGGTAGATAGTTTAGGTTAGCTGATTCAACAGCCTCCTTTACTTAGCGGATGGAGAGCCTCTGCTTTCGATGGACGGATGATGACGACGACGACGATCCAGATCTTGGATGAAGAGCTTTCTCGCATCTGCTATTGGCGGACTGCATAGGATCGCCAGCTGCCGGACTTGAAAGTGAAGCGCTCGCTGTGATGTTCAAGCATCCTACCCAGAGGCTGAGACCCAGGGGTGGAGGCGAGGCAGTAGCTCCTCTTGCTACTGCAAAACAGCTCAACGTAGTTGGATATGTTCTCTTTGTGTGCGTATGTGTGTGTGCGCGTGTGTGTGCGTGCGTGTGTATGTGCGCGTGTGTGTGTGTGCGTGTGTGCTCGTGTGCGCGCGCGTGTGTGTGTGTGTGTGTGTATGTGTGCGCGTGTGTGTGTGTGCATATGTGTGTGTGTGTATGTGTGCGCGTGTGTGTGCATGTGTGCATGCGTGTGTGCGCGTGTGTGCATGTGTGTGCTCGTGTGTGCGTGTGTGTGTGCGCGCGTGTGTGTGTGTGCGTGCGTGTGTGTGCATGTGTGTGTGTTTGCATGTGTGTGTGTGTGTGTGCGTGCGTGCTCGGGTGTGTGTGTGTGTGCGCATGTGTGTCTGTGTGCGCATGTGTGTGTGTGCTCGTGTGTGTGTGTGTTTGTGTACTCGTGTGTGTGCGTGTGCATAAATTATGTATCAGCTCAAGCAAAAAGTCGGTTCCCAGTTTGCAGCTGCCGGCGGCCAGCAGCCGACTGCATGCACAAGGTTGTGTACTAACTCTCACATTTAGTCAGCCTCGATCATTGAAAATACCCATCAAAGTACATATATCAGACCACCAAAGCTACTGGCGGTGGCATTTGACTCCCATCACCGCTTCGCCGCAAGCGCCATTTTTCTTATCTGGCTTCTCATTGGAGGACTCTTGCGCGTAAAACAGTGGGTTCCTGAACTTTCGCAGGGGTGGGGAGAATCTCATCTTGCCCGACCAATGGGGTAGACCCCAATGGACAAACTCGGACAAGAGAAAGGTTTGATCGTGTGAACAGAGCTTTAGCCTGTAACGACCGTGCAGACCCAAACCCACTCTTGTGTGCTCGTGATAAGCAGGCAGCAGTGTAGCATTCGTGTTTCTGCTTGGCTGTCGAAGTACCTTGCCGATGCGCAAAGTATATGCTGCTGGTAAGAGTGGCACACACTGAAAAGGGAATTTTCGGCACCTGAGAAAATGTGGCTTCAAGTAGGCAAAGGAGATCGTATACTTAGGCCGGCTTGTCAAATGCTCCGTGGCAGCTCCAGCTGCCACGTTTTCTTCCGGTCGCCGGTGGCCAGCCGTCACCTTATAGTGCGCTGAAGCTCTGCAATCAGAGCATGCTATCTGCTTGTCCGAAATAAATAAATATAATTCATTAGTATAGCATCCCAAGAGATCCTAATCCCTATCTAGACGCTCAGGCGCCTAGTATATACCGCAGTGCTCGAGTACGTGGCCTTGTTCGTCAAAGGCCAGCATCATCTTGTGGGCCAAGCCAGGGGCTGTTTATATTTGCTTGACTGATGCTTCTCCTGTTTGCCTCTTGCTTGCCGGAGCCATGGCACGTCTGCTCTTGCTTTCGTCCAGCGCTGTGAAGTGCTCCTGCCAAACTGTGCAGAATATGGTAGCACCATTTTAATCTCCAGTCGTGACTGTCGATGTGACTGCCCCCTGCCCCTTGCCCCTTGCCCCGTGCACTCGGTCTCGGCCTCGGTCTGCCCTCTCCTCCCCTCCCCTACCCCAAACTCCGAAGAAGCCAGTTCTGCCTGCACCTGCCAGGTCAATGTGTTAGCTTCTTTCGACCGAACTCAGGGGGGCTCGAACCGAGCGGTGTATGTGAAGCTCCTGGATAAAGTTCTCCTAGGGTGGCTATACAAACGAATGTGTGTGTGTGTGTGTGTGTGTGTGTGTGTGTGTGTGTGTGTGTGTGTGTAATGTAATGTAATGTAATGTATCTCCGTCTGTAACTCCACAAAGTCATAAAGACCATGTGGGTGCTACGCAGGAGAGTTTTGTATAGCGCACTCACAGCCTAAGGGGCTTTCGGTACGCATTCGGTAGCCAATGGACTTCGTCTCACGCAACAAAGAGAAAGTGGGAAGCATAGCAGAGTCAGGAGAGGAGTTGAGGTAGTGAGTAGCATAGAAGTAGCAGTTCAGGACCTCTGAAAAGGATGAGCCATAGTCGGCAGTAGGAGAGTAGTTGTCGTTGCGTAAGAATTGTGGAAGCGAGTTCCACAGTCTAGGACCTGCAGAGCTAAAGCTTCTGTCACCAACTGTCATTAAGCGGAGGAATATATATATATATATATATATATATACACACACATATATATATATATATATATGTATGTATATATATGTATATATATGTATATATATATATATATATATATATATATATATATATATATATATATATATATATACATGAGAGGGAGAGCTTGCTTTGCTACGTTTGTACTTGTATATCTGAGCAGTCGTAACGGCCTACGTCCATCCCTTGCTGGCTCTGTGCAGCTTTGGAGCCCGGCTGCACTCGCGTTGTCGCGGTGGCCTCCTCAGAGCGCCCCTGCTCAGCTCCGTGAGCGTCGGTAGTGCTGATATACAGGTCTCCTACAGATTTCTGGATGTTCACCGGTCCTCTACTAGTTGGCTGAGGTCTGTGCCATCTCTTCGAGCGATCGTGTGCCCGTTTATTATCACCCTGTTTATTATCACCATGCTGCCACTGCTGCCGTTACTCGGTCTCACGTTGTGTCAGGCTCTTTGGCAGCGCGCATGCCAAACGCGATCGGTTAGTGGCAGCTGTGTGAAGTTGTTGCAGGAATGCTTTCAGGCTGTTGCCTCACCATCGGATGGATTATGCTGTTGCCAAAAACTTCAGCGCGACACTTAGCGAGGAATTGCTATGCACCGTAGCATAGTCACCATATCGCTAGCTGTGTGTTAACGATGTGAGCTGGAATTGGTAGTGGTATGTGACTGTGTCCTGCATCTGGCATCTGAGATAATGAGGTGTCCCCTCTCTCCCTGCTTATGACACGACCTGCCCATCTTTCACAGCAGTGCTTCTATGCTGGTTTTCTCTCGGCTTCCAGCTTCCAGCTTTCAGCTTTCATGTGCATCTACTTTTTTTTATGTAAAGGAGTACCTATGCTGGCGGTATCAGTGGCCCTCCCCTCCCTGTCACCCCTAGAAGCCTTGTTTGTTGATCGAGTTGCTAACCAGCCTTGTAGGTAATAGCGACACGATACTTGCTGCCTCAGCTCGACACGAATATTGAGCTCAGCTCTCGTGCACTCGTGTTTTGTGTTTGTGTGTGTGTGTGCGTATGTGTGTGTGTGTGCACGTGTGTGTGTGTGTGTGTGTGTGCGTGTGTGTGTGTGTGTGTGTGTGTGTGTGTGTGTGTGTGTGTGTGTGTGTGCCGACCGTACGTAAGTGCGCACTCGTGCAAATGTGTGGTGTTTGTGTCAGCGAGTGTGTGTATGCATCACTGCACCAATGGTATGCACTACATCGTTCTGCCTCGCATGTGAGTTACTGGCCAGGCCCTTTGCCTCTCCTGTAGCATTTCCTGCTAAGCCGGACGGCCCAACGCCTGCCCACTTGCATGAGCTGGCGAGCGAACGCCTGGCATTGCCTGCCGCGTGCTTGTAGACTGTGCGTGTAGCGCTCGTTCAGAGAGGGCAGAGGAGCAGCGGTCAGCAGCACAGCTGCTGCTGCTGACCGCTTGCGCCTGCCTGGAAGGTGCCCGCCTCGTGCAGGTGCGTGCCCCTCACAGTCACCCACGAGCCAGCAGCGTCCACTATCACCGTGGCATGGCATTCCGAGAAAATGCGCTATGATAGTCGGCGGCCGGAGTTGTGCCGAAGAAGACATAGCACCGAGCTTGGTGCTTACTTTGAGGCGTGAGGTCGGGAAGTGGTGACCCTCTGTGGTAGCTCTCAGTTCGCGGCGCGCAGTCGAATGTGGACTCATTATTCAGACGGCCTCCGTGTTCCCTCTTCTCCACGCTCTTGTTACCATGGAGTCAGAGCTGCCTGCCTCGTATGGCTGAAATCACCATGACCAAGCACTCTGGCTCTAAACACTGGTTTGGGGGGCACTTGGCATCATTCCTCATACTTTAATGTCCTGACACCTAAGCAAGCCGGAAGCAGGTTCACGGTCTTCAACATAATCAGTGCAATGCAGTAACAATAACAGTGCAGGCAAATCAGGAACTAATTTTGTTTGTGTTTGTGCGCGCTGGCTCGCACATGTGTATGTACTTGTTTCTCCGTGTTCATCCGTGGTCACGTGTGTGCGTGCAGATTTGCAAGCTTACCTGTATGCACTGAAATGCAAAACTATTTGGACGGTCTAGAATTGCTCTGTTAGCAGTTTGTCCTAAGCCCCACCCCCTACTGGCCCGGGGCCGCGATGTAGGTTCTGTCTGCGTTGGATACCCAAGTGCAAATTGCAACAATAATGATTCTAGTTTTGGACAATACACCTAAGTAGATTGGAATAGGTCATCTAGAAACGATTCTTAGTCAGTTTCTACCGAAATCCTTTGGCTGCACACCACTCGGAATTATACAGGGACCCCATTGAGCCCGATTTGGGTCCTAGTGGGTCTTTGTGCCAATGTGCCCTTCGTGTGCATATGCCTGCGTACACTATGTCTGCTGCTTGCAGATGTTACCGTGCTATCTCTAACCATTCAATCGTGTTTCCTTTGCAGCAAATGTAAAAACGCCTAGAAAGAGGTAGAGTTCTCTGGAGGTGCTCTATCAAATGTGTTGTTATTATTATTATCATTATTACCGCCAATCATTTGGCAATGCTTTCTGTACAGCATCTTTAAAGTGCCTAGAATGAGATTCAGTTCTCTGAGGGCGCTGTATAAATGTATTATCAGTATCGTTATTTATTCATCAGGAAAGGTCGACCAGCCATGCCGAGTTTCATGAAGGGTAAACTTCCGGTACTGGTGAAACGTTAGGTTAGAGCTTAGTGACAGTGACAGTGTGCTGTGTGACATAGAGTGACAGTGTGACACTGCTGTGTGACAGTGTGAATGCGTGCTCTTTTCGAACTGCACGAGAAGGCTCTAGTTGCGTCGGCGACCCAAGGAAGCCTACTCACACAAATGCCTGCGATCAATTGTCAAATTCCGCAGCAGGAACCAGGTGTCGTGGTATGGGAGCGCTTCAGCGCCAAATTATGTCGGATACAAGGCAGGCATCGTGACCTTGCCAAGTCGGCCCGCCTCTGAGCTGTACCATCAGTCAGTTGCCCATCGTCCTCGTCCTGTTGCTCATCGCTTGCACCTGTGCAGTTTCGTGCAGCTTAGCAGCTGACGAGTCACGCGAGCTGAATTTGCGCAGACGGGGGGGGGCTTTTTTTGAGACTATAGATGAGTGGGGGGGGGGTCGTGGCAGCGGTGCCGTTGACGTCGCGCCGCGTTCCGACTGATGTCGTGCGTGTCCGACAAGTAAGCCAGCAGCGATCAGCGATTGCGTCGGCTGCTGCTGCCATCATCTCCCGTCTCCCATGGCGACTGGCTGGCTCCTAGCGGTACCGCACCTCCCCCTCCCCACATCCATCCCTCCCCTGCTGCTGCTGCCGGCGCGGGCTGCTTCGGCAGGGAACCCTTTTGTTCCGTGGGAGCACGATTCTCGGCCTGCTGGCCACACCTCCCGGTTGCAAGAGCCAGAGCCAGGAAATGTGGCCATGCAAAACTTGAAGCAGGAAAGTTAAGTGTGCAGCCGAGAGGCCTGGCACGACAATCGGGTGTTCATTGTGCCCCCAGACAAAGGCCCAGACAAAGCGCTCGGCCAGCCTTTGAACTCGCGGCAGTGCAGGACGGCTGGCCGGCGGTGCCCGAGCCAGGTATCAGCTGCTGCTGCTGCTGCTGCTGCTGCTGCTGCTGCTGCTGCTGCTGCTGCTGCTGCTGCTGCTGCTGCTGCTGCTGCTGCTGCTGCTGCTGCTGCTGCTGCTGCTGCTGCTGCTGCTGCTGCTGCTGCTGCTGCTGCTGCTGCTGCTGCTGCTGCTGCTGCTGCTGCTGCTGCTGCTGCTGCTGCTGCTGCTGCTGCTGCTGCTGCTGCTGCTGCTGCTGCTGCTGCTGCTGCTGCTGCTGCTGCTGCTGCTGCTGCTGCTGCTGCTGCTGCTGCTGCTGCTGCTGCTGCTGCTGCTGCTGCTGCTGCTGCTGCTGCTGCTGCTGCTGCTGCTGCTGCTGCTGCTGCTGCTGCTGCTGCTGCTGCTGCTGCTGCTGCTGCTGCTGCTGCTGCTGCTGCTGCTGCTGCTGCTGCTGCTGCTGCTGCTGCTGCTGCTGCTGCTGCTGCTGCTGCTGCTGCTGCTGCTGCTGCTGCTGCTGCTGCTGCTGCTGCTGCTGCTGCTGCTGCTGCTGCTGCTGCTGCTGCTGCTGCTGCTGCTGCTGCTGCTGCTGCTGCTGCTGCTGCTGCTGCTGCTGCTGCTGCTGCTGCTGCTGCTGCTGCTGCTGCTGCTGCTGCTGCTGCTGCTGCTGCTGCTGCTGCTGCTGCTGCTGCTGCTGCTGCTGCTGCTGCTGCTGCTGCTGCTGCTGCTCCGAAGGAGACGGAGTGGAGGAGGTGGAGCTAGCCTGAAGGGATGCATTCACTCGTCACAGGGTACTTGGGGGAGGGGAAGTAAGGGTCATGTTTGTTCGGCTGCGAAGGCAGGCAGGCAGCCAGTCGCTCGGTTGTTGCTTGCTGTAATGCCGACTCAGCTGCTGCGGTGCTTTGAGACCTGGTCGAAGATGTTTGCTGAATGGATGGGCGTACTGTCTTGCCTGCTCCTCCCCCTGCCTGCCTGCCTGCCCTGAGACTGGGCTTCGGCCAGCCAGCTGAACTTATCTGTAGTCTTACACTAACCGGAATGGAATGCCGCCTGCTTTTGGGGCCACTGCTGTCCTGGTTCTGCTTGGCCTGAGCCGGGCGGTGTCTGTCCCGAGTGCACAGATTGCTAAACATGTCTGTCGTGGTTGACTTGTCTATGAGCTAGCAGCTGCTGCTACTGCAGCTGCTAGCTCATAGACTCTCCGTCCAAGCTTGCCCGTCCAGTCCTTCTTGCTGCTTCAGCTGCTGCTGGAGCACGGTCGTGCTGCTCGGAGCTCGGCAAAGATGGCTGTTGCTGTGTCGGTCGTCCATCCGGCCGTCCACGAAATGAGCTTCTCAACAACCAACCTTCCCCCTCCTGCTGCCTGCCGAGGGGTGTGCCCACCCCTCTGGTCAAGTGGGCCAATGTCACGGGGTCGGTCTATGGGGTGACCTTGACCGGCTCCAGCTAACAAGCATTGCAGCAGCTCCGGTGGTGGGGGGGGGGCTGCGGCCGAACCAAGCTGCCATCGACTGCTCGGCTCATCAGAGCTGCTGCTGCTGCTGTTGCGTGCCCCGAATGAGCACAGCATTACACTTGTTGGGCCAGTGACATGCCCGGTATCATGCTACTACAAGTGTGCAAAAGCATACACGATACGATGACACTCTCTGGGCCACCGGTTAGCAGGACCTCTGGCTAGTAACGTGCTCTGAATTATGCACAGGTAAGCTAGCACAGCGAGCAGGAACAAAAGAAGACAAGTTCACTGGGGGCGATGCATCTTTAACTGACGAGTTATGCGGTTCAAGGTCATTTAAGGTCATGACCGCACCCGGTATCGAGCTCCAGGCTCGTGTTCTGTAAGCGCTAAAGGTTTGATTCGCAAAAGATTGCAATTTGGTGACTGCGACATGACTAGATGCTGGTGTAACTGTGTGAAAAGACGAGAGGGTGGGGGGTCGGCAGGCCGGTGACCGGCACACGTCACGTAAGCCCGTCGTTGGCTTAAAATCGATTTTCGCTGAACATTGATTAATGCCGCCGACCTGGCGAGGCATTGGTGGTGGCCTCAAAGAAGAAGGACGAGCAGACGACGCTGCCTCTGCCGCAAAGCCGTCTGCCGTGGCACTGGCTGCTTGGGAGCATGCTCCCCAATTGTCGTAGCACCGGCAGAGCCACCGGCAGCGGTTTGCGGGGACGGCCGGGGGTACTCGGCCACTGTACCGTCCCACGGCTTGGGCGGCGGAAGTGGGGTCGCACGTTGATTAGCCGCCGCTCACTTCCGCTGCGTTCCTGGCGCTCCGACTCGCGAGATGGGAGCGACAGAGTCGCTCTCCGTCCTCGCTTCACGATCCGCCTGCTCCGCCCTCCTGCTCCGCCCTCCTGCTCCGCCCTCCTGCTCCGCCCTCCTGCTCCGCCCTCCTGCTCCGCCCTCCTGCTCCGCCCTCCTGCTCCGCCCTCCTGCTCCGCCCTCCTGCTCCGCCCTCCTGCTCCGCCCTCCGCCTCCAAGTCGCTCAGGCAGCGCTGTTCTTGCCACGCTGGCCGCCGTGCTGCTACCGCGTGCAAGTTCAGCCCTGGAAGAGTGGCTGCAGGAGGTGCCTTGCAGGACTTGGTGCGTCTGGCGGGCGTCTGTCTGTGCGCCGCGGCGTCAGTCAAAAAGCCGGATTCTTTGCGGCTGCTCCTGCATCTGCAACACCCGTCGTCGAAGATACGAGGAGCGAGAACTTGTGTCTAGCAGGAGACTGTCTAGCAGGTCGGAGAGTTTTCAGCCGAGCTTTTGCGCTAGGGAAACGCACTGTTCGGCTGAGTCGAGTTCGGCAGGTAATGCAAGGTGAAGGATGCGATGCGGGCACTCCTCGGGTGGGACGTCAGCTCGCCGTTCTTGTTGCCAGCTCGGTGTTCCGACCGGTTCAGCCTGCGGCGTTTGCCGGGCGCTTGTCATCGTCCGGGACGTGTGCCAAGCCGGCATGACAGGAAATAAGTGCAATTGATTAATGAGTGTCCGGCAGCTAGACAAGCAACTCTGGCTGCTGCCCTGGTGGAGTGGTCGAGGGCAGCTGTGCCCAGTGCTGACAGCCCCTGTCGCGGTCTGGGCCGCACGGTTGCCCTCGGCAGCATCTAGGCTACCCAGCATGCTAACCTTAGCAATGCAGGTGCGCAGCAGCGCCCTCTGCCGGTGCGCAGCAAGGCTCGGTCGATCCGAGTTACTTGAATGTAATTGTTAAACCGAAGCACCTTCCCTTTGTATGAGGTGTGTGAAGGTGTGCGTGTTTGCATGCTCGCAAGATGTGCACTCCCAGTTCCTTAGTCCCATAATGCCCGGGCCAAGTGAATTATTTGGAGTCTTTTTACCAAGGGTCGGCCTCCACTGGTCCCTCGACCCGAAGGGAACCGGTTGTCCACGAGCGCTGCTTCGAAGCGCGAGTCGGCTCCAATCGCCACGTCCGGCGTCTCTCCGGGTTGCCGAGAATCACGTGATCGAGACGCGCTGCACTTTTGCCTCTGCTGTGTGCACGCCACCGCTGCTCAACCCATGGAGTCTTGTGGAGGCGTGTCGAATGTCAGCAGCCGCAGCTAAGCCGTCTAGTGGCAGGGCAGGCACGCAAGCTGCCGCCGCCGCCGCAAGCTGTCCGTCCACCCATGCGCACGCTAGCTGCTGCTGCCGACAGAAAATGAAGCCAGTAGCGGCTGCTGCTGCGGCGGGGCGTGGTCGGTGGCGCACTTTGAGACCGGCTCACTTCCGCTGTCGCAGGCAACACGGCTCTGCACGACTGCGCCGAGTCGGGCAGCACCGACATCATGCGTCTGCTGCTCGAGCACCGTGCTGCCATGGAGCGCGACGCCTACGGCATGACGCCGCTAATGGCCGCCGCCGTGACGGGCCACGCTCGCATCGTCGAGTTCCTGCTTCGGCGCGCCGAGGTGCAGCGCGTCGAGAAGGTCGAGGCGCTCGAGCTCCTCGGCGCCACCTACGTCGACAAGAAGCGGGACATGGTGGGCGCGCTCAAGTACTGGCGGCGCGCCCTCGAGGAGCGGTGAGTGTCCTGCGGCAATACAAATGAGTGTTGTGACTGGCCGTATTTTTACGAGCACAAGTCGCACGCCAAATTTATGGACAACATTTCGTGAAAAAAGTTTTCATAGAAAAATATTGTTGCTGAATATGTAGCTCATTTTGTATTAATATAAAGTTGCTTTGATCATCACAGTGAGCAAGAGACTCGTCATCATCAGTGATGCACTGCTAAATGCATTGAGCAAAATGTCAGTGTAAAACTGCAAAATGTCAGTGTATGAAAATCTCTGTTTTTCAAACGTTTTGGGGTAAAAAAAAAATAATATCTGATTTTGAATTTCTAGTTCAGTAGCGCCAAAAAAAGACAAGTAAATATAGCATAAACTCTTTAATCCCATATGAGCAAGTTGAGCAGTCTAGATAGGTAGGCAAGGAGTGGCTTTCTAATGTTGACATTATATGACTTACAGTGTATAGGTCGCAAGTTTATTTTTCCGCGCACAAAAATTGGAAAAAGGTGCGACTCATAGTCTTAAAAATGCTGTAAATCAAGCTAATATTTATTTATTATTTGTCGCTCGAGGCGCCTTCGCCAACTTCGGCTCTTGCCCCACTGCCGGCCCAGAGGCCGGGCGTTTTTTTTCTGGCACGCCCGGGCACGCCTGTCGCCGGTGACCTGGGGGGGGGGCGGCCTGCACGAACACAGTGATCCTTTTCTCCCCTCCCCACCCGCCCACCCCCCCCCCCCCCCCCCCCGCCCCGCCGTTGCTTCCTCACTTCCATTGCTTTCGAAGCCCCAGTGCCCTCGCGTGGCTTGATGCGCCTTGTCCGCCTCGTGTTCGCCGCAGGCACTCCGACTCGAAGGGACACCTGCCCAAGACGCTGCCGGCCGTGTCGGTGGCGGCGTACGAGCGCGCCAAGGAGGTCGTGTCGCTCGACGAGCTCGGCGAGCTCATCTCGGACCCGGACGACATGCGCATGCAGGCGCTGCTCGTGCGCGAGCGCATCCTCGGGCCGGCGCACCCGGACACGTCGTACTACATCCGCTACCGCGGCGCCGTGTACGCCGACACGGGCAACTTCGACCGCTGCATCCAGCTCTGGATGTACGCTCTCGACATGCAGCTGCGCATCCTCGAGCCGGCGAGTCCCATGACGCAGAGCAGTCTGCTCTCGTTCGCCGAGCTGTTCAGCTTCATGATGATACCGAACCGCGGCCGCTCGGTGGCCGACGTCAAGTTCAAGGACGTTGCCGCCGTGCTGGCCCGGGCGTGCGACGAGTACGAGCGTGGACGGCAGGCGGCGGCGACGAACGCTGCCGCCGCCGGGGCGCCGGCGTCCGCATCCTTCGTTGCGGCAACGGCGGCGGTGGCGACCTCGTCGCAGCCGCCGACTCCGTCGTCCGGCGAACAGTGCCGAGGCGGCGGTGGTGGCGGCGGCGGCGCTGCCGGAGGCGGCGGCGAGACGACGCAGCTGTCGCGCACGCTCGCCATCGTCGTGCACCTGATGGCGCTGGCAGCGCGTCTTTTGCCCAGCCTGCCCGAGGCCGAGCTGCGCGCGTTCAAGGGCCGGGTCTACCACTTCGTTCGCTCGCGGCCGCGCGGCGCCCGCGGCCAGACGCTGCTCCACCTGGCCGCCAACGGCGACACGACGACGATCGGCAAGTATCCTGTGTGCGTGTTCCCTTCGCCCGACGTCGTCGACCTGCTGCTCGACGTCGGCGCCGACGCGGACTCGCGCGACGCCGAGGGCGGCACGCCACTGCACGCGGCGTGCTCCAACAAGACGGTGCCGCTGGCCGTCGTGGCGCGCCTGCTGCGAGGCGGTGCGCACGCCGACGCGGCGAACGCTCGCGGCCGCACCCCGGCCGACCTGGTCGCGCACCGGAAGTGTGCTCGTGACGTCATGCCGATGCTCAATTCGTTCAGCCTGCAGTGCCTCGCGGCGCGCGCCATCCGCAAGCTGGGCGTCGACTACGCCGGCCACGTCAGCGAGTCGCTCAAAAGCTTCGTCGATCGTCACTGACGTCGTCGTCGTAGTCGTCGCCGCTTTGCCCCGACTGACCGCAGGGAAGTGTGCCTGCCGCGCCGTCGTCGGCGCTGCTCGCGAGCGGTCGACGGCCGCGGTGCGGCAGGCCTCTCTGGCTGGTCGCGTCGTCGGCGAGTGCAGAGCAGAGCGCGGTGGGCTCGCGGCCGTCCGCTTGCAGGGCTCGCCACCACCAACCAGTATGCTCAATTAGCTGCTGCCATAGCGCTGGCGGAGCCCACTCTTTTGTGCAGGAGAGCTGATCGGCACAGGTGGGCACACCCGTGCCTCGGCAAGCCGCTCCGCCAGCCACCACCGAAGTCGACGCCATGGCCCTACCGGCAGCCTCCCTGGGAACCGTAGAATGTGCAGTGGTGCTTGGCTTGGCCTTTGACCTTTGCTTGGCCTTTGACCTTTGCTAGACTGCCATGTTTTGATTGAAAAGATTTTCTGTCGTGGTGCGAATTTCTGAGACTGCCCAGCCACGTGGACATTAAAAGCATGGATGGATAGATGGATTCGGCCTATCTCGCTCGTGCTCCAAGTTTATTTGGTGAACATAACCGTCGTGATGAAATAAATGATGCAATCGTCTGCCGCTGCACCGTTGCTCGCGGCACCACATAGCCCAGGCTGACGTAGCAGCAGAGTGCCGTCGAAACCTTCTTTCTTGCCATTGCGCAGCCGAGAGAGTGCTCATGTCGCGTCCACTGCAACGGAAGAGCGAGGCGCCGTGCTCGCTCTCAGCAGGCTGCCCAGCGAGGTCTAGCGCTAGCTCGACGTCGTCTGCTTGCTGTGTGGCTCCATGGTGGAGCTCCATGACCGGAGCCGCTCACCGCTGACCTTTGCAGCTGTCGCCACGTCCTGGTCAATTTACTTTTTTGCAGTTGTCTTGCTTTTTACAATGTCTGGGCTGCCTGTCTCGGCCAGCAGGCTGACCGGGCGATCTGAGCTGGCCCGGTTCCTGCTGTGCATTCCTTACTACAGAGTGGAGCAGACTGGTGGCGTCTGCTGCTGGTAGCCCGTTAATAGATAGTTTTGCGTTGGCCAGCTTGGCACATATGGTAACCGTACGTCTGCACACGTAATCGGCCGTGGCAGGATCCTGTACGTGACGTACAGCTGATTGTGTACGTAGACGATGCCTGATGTGCAGCGCGTGCAGCCAATCACAGGAATCTTTTCTTGTTCGAGACGAAATCGACGGTTACCAAAACGGCATGCTCATAATAAGCTAGTTTCTGCCAGATGTTCTCGTAAGTGCTGCAATGACGTCAGCTTTTGACATTGACGTTTACCTTGGGCATAGTTCTTGCTCATCGACCAGCATATAGCTAGCTATAGCCAAGCAGCTTTGTACTTGACTCCGCGCCGGCGCTCGGAGACGAACGCATCCTGCTGCTAAGCGAACTTGAGGTAAGACCTGTCCATGCGCTCGCAGCACCTCGTTCGGCTACTGCGTGCTAAGCAGTGCTCTTAAAAAAAGTCGGCCTGCAGAACTAGGCTAGCTTAAAAGATGGCCGTGCATTGAGTCACGTGAGCGGAGTCAATGAATGAATGCACCGGCTGCATTGATCGTCCCAACTCGCAGTGCTGGCGACCTAATCTTCGCACCGAGTGGACAGACTGCATCTTCTTCTCATGCTGCATCCTGGTGTCCCGTGAGTGTCTCCGCTGACCGGCTGGTTGTGTAGTGCAGGGCAGGATAAAGTTAGACCGCTGCCCGCAAGGGTGGGCAGTGACACGTCAGAGTATTTAGGCTTGAACGAATGCACTGGTCTGCAGACTCGGTCGTCCAGCTCTGCATGTGGTGGCACACGGGGGGGGGGAGTGCGACCAGCGCGCTAAGCTGCAGCCAGACGCCGTCCTTGACCTGGTTGACATCCTGAGCGGCCGCACTCGATGGGCTGCATGAGCACGGTCCACCTTGAGCAGGACAGCCGACGCCCCCACGGTCCAGGCAGGGCTGGGCAGGGCTCAGCGGCATTGCTGCTTGTCTTGCAGCTGGATCGGCTCTCGAAAACGATGCCGAGTGAGAGAAGTCGGTAAGCGAGACGGCTAAAGCATTCGACCGTTCAACTGGCCAAAGAGTACAACTCGTTGGCCAGTTGACCAACTCTTGGGTGCCTTCTCGAGCAGGTGTCTGACCCCCCCCCCCCCTGTAAATATAATCTCCCCCTGGCGTACCGTTAAAATTGGCTCCTCGTCTGTGGTGCCTCCTGCACACCCAGGCATTGCCTCCCCTTTGCAGTAGCTTGAAAGCAGCAGATACGCTTGGTTAACTGCAAATTGACAGCCAAGAGACACGAGGGAAACTGGACAAAATTCCGTGCGTAGAGCTCGTGTTTGCCAGATGTACTGCTGAATCGATTTGCATCATCACCTCGATGCCATGCTATTAGTATGCTATTATGTATATTTGGTATGCTATTACTGTACGCAAATAGGCCAACCTTCGCGCAGCGGCTTACCGTGTAAGAGATCTGCAAGTAAGCGACCACTGGGGACCCAATATCACACGCACGGCAGAAGGCTCGAGGCGCCAGCTTGCAGGCCAAAGTTGATGAGACGGCACTGGAGCTTTGAAGCAACAGCGAGTGCTCAACGATTTCAGTCTGCCATTGTCCGCCGACCGGCTGCGCTGCGTCGCGACGAGACACAAAATGACCGCTTTGCATCGTACATCGAGGACAGCAGGGCACATCGATGATGATAGCTCTGCCAAAGGCTACTAATCACAGAACGCGGAGCACATCTCGAGAGATGCCCCGCTGCTGGACAGCGGCCACCGCAAGAAGGGACACCACGTGGTGTCCCGGGGGGGGGGGGACCACGTGGGACAGCGCTTCACGTCGCTTCTCTCGCGCTTCGCCGAGACCCGTCAGACGCCATCTTTGAATTGTCAAGATGCCATCAGCACGGCGGCAGCGTCTTCACGCACGGCCAAACCAGGCGCACATACCGAGGCGACATAAAGAGCAAGCCGCTGCTGTGCAACTACGTCAACGAGCCGCGGCCGCCAGCTGGCTGGCTGGCTGGCGCACAGCAGAAGGACGGAAAGTGCTTGCAGAAACTTCCGTCCGGCTTCAGAAAGCAGACAGAGCGACGGCCAGCGACAAAGCGACGGCTGACGAGGGGTGAGGGTGGGTGGGGGCGGTTGCTCCTCCAAGGTCAGCGGTCCAGGCTCCAAGGTCCCCGGTCGCACAAGCCATCGTCCAGAGCCCCGCAGTTCTGTGGATGCTAAAGCAGGAAGCCGGAAGTCCTGCTCCCCACAATCGCCGCTGCTGCCGCCGACGCATTCGACGATTCATCTGCCGACGGCCGGAGCACCGGTAGGTAGCGCAGCAGCAGCTGGCGGCGGAAGCAGCAACAGCAGCCAGGTCAGCAGCAACGCCACATCGGTCGGACGCTGCAGTGATTGGCTCTGCGAGCGAGCGCAATGGCTGCCGCTGCCGACATGCGCAGTCGGAGCCGGAGAATCTCACGTAGAGCAGCAGCCGACGCAGCTGCAGCAGCAGCTGCGGCAGCTCCAGCAGCAGCAGCGGGGCTTGCTAGCGGCTCAACGCGGTCGCTGTGGTCGGTCCTGCGACCGACGATCGCTGTGGATGGTCGCTGGTCGGTCGCTGTGGGTGGTCGCTGTAGACGGTCGCTAGACATGCGACGGTCGCTACGGCTGCGCAGCCGATGAAGGCGGCGCAGCCTTCATCGGCTGCGCCGGCAGTCCAAACCGCTGCTGCTGCTGCAGTGGCTTGACCTCGGACGCTGGGTCGTGCACTCGCTGGTGGACGGTCAGCTGCAGGAGCCTGCTAAAACTGGCGCCACACTCCACGCACAGGTAGGTCGTGTCTCGGCTTTCGTCATCATCACTGTCGCCGCCGCCGTCGTCGTCGCCGCGATACAGCAGCGGCTGCTCGGCGGGACCGGCGCCGGTAGTGACGTCACGACGGCTGCTGCACTCCTGAGTGGCTGTTCGACGAGTGCGGCCGCCGGAGGCAGCGCTCGGCACCAGCGCAGCCTTGCCATCGCCGGCCGTCGAAAGCGAGCCGCTGGCCCCGTTGGCGAGCCTGCCCCCTCCGTCGCGGGCAGCAGCCGCCGCCGTCGCTTGCGCCATTGCTGCCATCCAGGCAAACCTGGCCACATCGACTTCGGGTGGCAGAGGGTGGCAAGCCGCAGCAGCGGAGAGGACCGGGCGCGACCCGGCGAGGTGGCCAGCGGCAGCAGCAGTGGACATGATGACGACAGCATCACCGGCGACCGAAGCATCACCGTGCGACCAGCTGCGCAGCTGCTGTGGGTCGCCGACGACGTCGGCGGCGGCAGCAGCAGCAAACGGTCGGGGGTCGAGAAGAGTTCCACTTCCGTCGCTCTCACCTGCCGCCGCTTCGGGATGGTGCTTGTGCCGGTGCAGCTTGAGGCTGGAATGCTGGGCAAACGACTCGCCGCAAGCTTCGCAGCCGAACGGTCGCTCACCTGCAGCAACGAACGCTCTGCAGAGCGGAGAGAGGCAAAAACGACCGGAGCCGACGGACGGCGACGGTGTTAGACCTTCGCTGGTCATTATTGACTGCCAAGACGTCAGCACGCACATAAGCACGAAGCATGAGTCCGGCAAGGAACCTGTGTTAGGCTGTGCGGACTGAGAGGAATCTCACAATCGAAATGGATTGGATCGCACCCACCTAGAGAAATGGGAGCTTGGAGGAAGAGTGCGCAAGTGCACGAGTGCACTCTTCGTGTCTCTCTCTCTCTCCTCCCTCACTGTCACTCTGTCTCTCTCTCTTTGTCTCTCTCTGTCTCTCTCTCTCTCTCTCTTTGTCTCCCTCTCTATCTTTGTCTCCCTCTCTGTCTTTGTCTCCCTCTCCCTCTCTCTCTCTGTCTTTGTCTCTCTCTCTCTCTCTCTCTCTCTCTCGGCAGCTTTTGATACCAGCGATCACAAAGTTCTTCTAGAGCGCCTCTCATCTCGCCTGGGCATCACTGGCACTGCTCTGCAGTGGTTCAGGTCCTATCTCAGTGGGAGACTCCAGAGTATTGACGTGAATGGACAAAGATCATCTGAAGTACCTCTGAAATATGGCGTACCTCAGGGCTCTGTGCTAGTCCCGTTCTTTTCACAGTTTATACTCTCCCTCTTGCTGATGTGATTACCAAGTACAATATAGGCTTTCACTTCTATGTGGATGACAATCAGTTGTACCTTTGCTTTTATCCCTCCCAGCCTTCGAGCACCTCAAATTCTCTCAACTCACTTGCTGCATGTATTGATGACATCCGCAAATGGATGGCAGCAAATATTCTAAAACCAAACGATGAAAAAACTAACTTACTAGTTATGGGCAAACCCAGTGTGATTCACAAATTGGAAAGGCTGACTCTCAAAATTGGCTCTGCCAGCATATCTCCAGTTGCATCAGCTCGAAATCTAGTTGTCATATTCCAAAGCGACCTCTCGTTAGACGACCATATCAGCTCCACAGTCAAATCTGCCTAATTTTCAGCTTCATAACATTGCTAAAAGTCGGGCTTGTTTAGATAAGGATACCACGTCTAAGTTGGTCCATGCATTCGTGACATCTCGTCTCGACTTCTGCAACTCACTGCTTACTGGCCTACCAGCATGTGCGATCAGGCGATTGCAGCTGGTGCAAAACTCTGCAGCTAGGCTTGTCTGTCGTGAGCGTTGCAGTTGTCATATTACACCACTTCTCGCCGATCTGCACTGGCTACCAGTCAAGCAACGGATTGACTTCAAGGTTTTGTCGCTCACTTTTAGGTCCCTTCATTCTATGGCTCCAGCCTATCTCTCCGACATACTCCCCAATCAGGCCAAGCATCGTACCACCCGCTTTTCGGAATCCAACAGTCTAGAAATACCTCGTACAAACCTCAAATCCTTTGGAGACCGTGCATTTAGTTCGTATGCTCCCAAAGTCTGAAACTTCCTCCTGACCTGCGTCAGAACATCCCCTGACCTGACCACATTTAAAAGGAACTTAAAAACACACCTATTTAGGACAGCATTTAGTGGGTCCCTGTGATTCGTCCTTGATGTGCTTATGCGTGCTGACACTGTGCATGCTGCCACTAACCACATTTGCATGCTGACCCTGTGCATGTCAACCCTAACCACGTTATTCATTTTGTTCGTTTGTCAAGTATGATATTACTCACAATTCAATTGCATTTCCCTTTGCAGTAAATGTAAAGCGCCTAGAGAGAGATTGAGTTCTCTGACGCCGCTTTATCAAGTGCATTAATATTATTATTATCTCTCCCTCCTCCCTCACTGTCACTCTCTCTTTCTCTCTCTCTCTCCCTCCTCCCTCACTGTCACTCTCTCTCTCTCTCTCTCTCTCTCTCTCTCTCTCTCTCTCTCTCTCTCTCTCTCTCTCTCTTTGTCTCTCTCTCCTCACTTCCTCGCGAGCAGTGACGAGTGTGATGGAGGCGCGCACCCCAAAAGATGACTGCGGCCACGAGAGGGGAACAGCAGAATGACGACGGAGCCGACGAAGCAATTGCACACACTATAGTCGTTGTCAGCCAAGAGACGGCGGATCGAAATCGCGCCGCCCAAAAGACGGCAGTAAAAGCACGAGCGGACGCGTCGCGCCGCCGCCGCCTGACTCACCCGTGTGCGTTCGGACGTGTGCATGCAGACTGGCACGCTGCGAGAAGCGCTTGGCGCACAGCGCACACTCGTACGGCCGATCGCCAGTGTGTGTGCGCAGGTGAGTCTGCAGCGACCCGCGCTGCGTGAACGAGCGGCTGCAGAAGTCGCAGGCGAACGGCTTCTCGCCTGCACGAGTGAGAAGAACGAGTGAGAAGAACGAGTGAGCCACCACACGTGGGCCACAACGAGGCCAGCACTGCTGAAGATGACTGGCTGACAAGGCAGACTGGCTGGGCGGCTGCAGGTCGGTCACGTGGGTCGAGCACGTGGCACGTCGGTGACAGTGCGTGCGGCTGGCTGGCGAGTGAGCCGAGCTGTAGCCAGTGAGGCTTTGGAGAGCAAGAGTTCAAGGCTGCAAGGCTAGTCTTCAAGTCCTAGAGGTTTGAGCACATGTCTCCTCTGCTAAAAGAGCTAGGATGGATGCCGGTTGACCAACGAATTCAGAGCAAGGTTCTTACGCTGACCCACAAGGCCTGCCACGGCTTGGCTCCTTCGTACCTAGCTGAACTGCTGCACCAGTTTCAGCCTCCTCGTACCCTCAGGTCCTGTATGGACGATAAATTAGCTGTTCCATTCCTTCGCTTAAAGACCGTTGGCGGCAGAAACTTTAGCTCTGCAGGTCCTAGACTGTGGAACTCGCTTCCACGATTCTTACGCAATGACAACTGCTCTTCTATCTTATAACTTATAACTTCTCTTCTTTTCTGCTGCCGACTATGGCACATTCTTTCCAGCCGTCCTGAGCTGCTACTTCTATGCTACTCACTACCTCAACTGCTCTCCTGACTCTGCTATGCTTCCCACTTTCTCTCTGTCGCGTGAGACGAAGTCTGTTGGCTACCGAATGCGTACCGAAAGCCGCTTAGGCTGTGAGTGCGCTATACAAAACTCTCCTGCGTAACACCCACATGGTCTTTATGGCTTTGTGGAGTTACAGACGAGGATACATTACATTAAGAGGAGATGGTCAGTAAATCGTGAGCCCACGAGCCCCTCTCAACTCGGTATTGTAAACATAGCTAGCTTGGGCCCCGACTGCACCGACAGACCGAGATCGTCTGAAATCTTAATAATAATAATAATAATAATAATAATAATAATAATAATAACAATAATACATTTGTATAGCCCCATTAGAGAATCTCTTTCTATGCCGCACTTTACCGATTGATGTATAGGCAGCATTATCAAACGATTGAGATTGTAGATTGAGTTGCAGAGCGCCAGGATAAAGATTTAGTTCTCTCAAGATGCTATAAAGACATGTTATTATTAATATTATTATTTTCATCATTATCATCTAGACCGACGGAAGGCCATCAGAACTGTGCAGGGGTTACTGAGCCGCCGACCCATTCGATAGCTGTTAACAACAATGATAGCGGTTAACAATGATAGTAAGCCTGCTGCTGAGGATTCTCGACTTCGCTGACCCAGAATAGTAGAAATACAATGGACATAACTTTACACGTCCTTTACCTCTTGGCACACTATGCTTATACTTCTCGTCTTGGCGACGCTTGGCGTGTTGTTGCGTGTTGCGTTGTTGAATCTTGCGTCGGTACTCCTCGTCTTGGCGACGCTTGGCGTGTTGTTGCGTGTTGCGTTGTTGAATCTTGCGTCGGTACTCCTCGTCCTGGCGACGCTCGGCGTGTTGTTGCGTGTTGCGTTTTTGAATCTCGCGCCTCTGTTCCTCCGAAAGTCGAGCACGCCGCCGCTGTTGACGCAAGCGGGCTAACTCGCGAGCCGTCGCTACAGCCTTGGCGTTCTCCTTAGTCTTGGCGGGAGGTTGGCGCGAATGCGTTAGTGTACTCGGCCTCGGACCATTAACCAAAACGTCCGTCGGGCCTTCGTTCAACACATTCTCGTGAATGCGTATCCGCTGATCCTTACCGAACGCTTGCATGACTGCGTCGTTGACTCCAAAGCGTCGGTACTCCTCGTCTTGGCGACGCTCGGCGTGTTGTTGCGTGCTGCGTCTTTTAATCTCACGCCTCTGCTCGTCCAAAAGTCGAGCGCGCCGACGTTCTTGACGCAATCGAGCTAACTCACGCGCCGTCGCTACAGCCTCGGCGTTCTCCTTAGCCTTGGCGGGAGGTTGGCGCGAACGTATGCACTCGGCTTAATGTACTCGGCCTCGGACCATTAACCAAAACGTCCGTATGGCGTTCATCGTCCGCCGAAGAAAAAGCGAATGTAACTTTGCTTGCGTCTACCATTGCTCTGCATCGCCCGTAATTTTTCGGAGCATTATAAACGTACTCCCCAGGTCTGCACTCCACAATGTCCGTCTCAGAAGTATACACGGAAGACTACTGTGCCATCTTGCCGCGTGACGGAAGGACGGACTTTCTAGCTTTAATAAACATAGTAAATTATTAGTTACAACTCTATGAAGGAGCGCAATTTTTTAAAACGGTATCCTATAATTGGAACATGACTGCACTGGATCTCGGGGTCTGGCTCCGGAAGTACTGGTCAAGGGAGACAACACTGAGCCATCTGGCCGGGTGACGGAAGGACGGACTTGGTCACGATCTTGCCGCGTGACTGAAGGACGGAGGACTTTCTCGCTTTAATTAGTGGAAATAACACGTCGGTATGGTGCCCTAAAATTACTAGATCTCTTTCCTGACATTTGATAATAACAATGATAGTAATACATCTGCATAGTGTGCTCAGAGAATGTAATCTCTTTCTAGGCACTTTGCAGTTGCTGTATAGAATAATACTAATAATAATACATTTGTTATAGCGCCCCCAGAGAACTCAATATATTTCTAGGCACTTTACATTTACAGTGAAGCATGATCGAATAGTTAGCCGTAGCAAACTCAATGAACAACAAGGATAGCATGATTAGACGTGACATGCACAAGGCAAGCATGCAAATATGGTTAGCACCAAATTAGCAGCATGCACAGTGCCAGTACGCATAAGCACATAAATAGATGCGTTTTAGTTTCTTTTTAAATGTGGACAAGCCAGGAAATGTCGTGACGCCAGTCGGAAGTGAGTTCCAGGCTTTGGGAGCATACGAACTACAGGCAATCTCCCAAGGATTTATGGTTCGCATGAGGCGTGGCTGAACAATTGGATTCCAAAAAGCAGATATCATTATGCTTATCCTGATGAGGGAGTAAATCTAATAGGTAGGCTGGAGCCAAAGAATGAAGGGACCTAAAAGAAAGTGACAAAACCTTAAATTCAATGCATTGCTTGACTGGGAGCCAGTTCAGGTCGGCGAGAAATGGTGTGAGGTGGCAACTGAGATGCTCACGACAGAAAAGCTTAGCTGCAGAGTTTTGCACCAGCTGCAAGCGCCTGATTGAGCAGGCCGGTAGACCAGCAAGCAGTGAGTTACAGAAGTCGAGACAGGATGTCACAAATGCATGGACCAATTAAGATGTAGTGTCCCTGTCTAAACAACCCCGAACGTTAGCAATGCTATGTAGCTGAAAGTAGGCAGACTTGACTTGATGATCTTATGTGGTCGTTTAATAAGAGGTCACTTTGGAACAGGACGCCTAGATTTCGTGCAGATCCAGATATATGTTGGCAGGGCCGATTTTGAGTTTTACCCTTTCCGATTTCTGAATCCCACTAGGTTTGCCAAAAACTAGTAAGATACGTTTTATCATCATTCAATTTAAAAAAGTTCGCTGCCAATCATGTTCAACGCACCCATGTTTCAGAGGTACCTCGGATGATCTTTGTCAATTCACATCAATACTCTGGAATCTCCCACTGAGCTAGGAACTAGACCATTGCAGAGCAGTGCCAGTGATGCCCAGGCGAGATGAGAGGCACACAAGAAGGACTTGGTGATCGATAGCATCAAAAGCTTCCGAAAGATTGAGGAAACGAAGCAGAGATACTCAACCTAAGTCTGCATTCCTAAGTAGGTCGTTATACATCCGAAGCAATGCTGACTCTGTGGAGTGATTAGCTCTAAAATCAGGCTAGAACTCACTAGCACGGTTTGAAGTTTCAATATATGAGTTCAGCTGGTCTGCCACGATTCGTTCCAATGTCTTTGATAGGAACGGGAGGAGGAAGACTGGACGGAAGCTGCTTAAGTCCTCTTGGTCTTGATTAGTGACCTAATAATAGCCTTTTGAAAAGTAAAGGGACACGACCTGAGGTTGAGGACATATTTATCATGTTAGGTATGCATGGCAGCAGCAGATCTAAGCATCGTAGAAGTAGGACTGTGGGAATATGGTCTTGAGAGCTAGCAGTCATTTTTTACTCGGAGATGAATTTCAGGATAAGGTCACTCGTGGCCTCCTTGAATGTAGACATCGAGGTAGCGTACAGAATCGATGGACTTGAGTCCTGTGCTGATGTAATTGAGGGAGAGAATTCCGGAGGGGATGCTGCAACTCTAGGGATTAAGCCTCTGATCTTGTCTATCTTGCTGACAAAAAAGCTAGAGAATAAGCGATCGGCTAGGTCACTATAAGGATCACTAGGTAAGGAGATTTCCAGGGATCAGTGAAGGAGATCATGGTTGATGGTAGACATAAGCATTTTTTAATTGTGCATCTGAGATTCAACAATTTTTTGGCAGAAGCTAGACTTGGCCTTTGCTAGGATCCATTGGTATTATCTACAGGAGTCCTCATATGCCTGGCGATGGACAGTCAATCATAATCTTTTTATGCTTTCTCAAGCTTGCGCTTAGTAGATCTAGCGAGTTTAATGGGTGCAGTAAACCATAGGCTGTCTGGGCGAGGGTGCACATTGTGTTTAGTCAGTGGTGCAAACTGGTTAAGCCTGTCAGCTAGTGTCGTCTTGTAGCATGCTGCCAATTATGGCAGGTCGGATGGGGGCTTGAGCAGCAAGGGCAAAGAAGATATTTTCAGGCAGACTGCCTCAATGTCAAGGATCTTAAGGTTTTGCTATTCACAGATTAGTCTGAAAGCGGAGAAAGGCACATGCTGCAGACTGAATGAGATGCGCATGCAGATCTGATGAGCAGAATTTGGTAATAATACGGGAAGATATAGCATACACTTGTGGCAGAATATCAGATTGAGTGTGGTGACCCTTACTGTGAGTGGGGGTCATGCACATGAGCCACAAGAGAAAAAGAGTCAGTCCCAGCACGAAATTCAGCCCAAAATAAATGTTGAAATCACACACAACGAGGAAAACTCGAATTCTCGCACAGACAAGTGAAATGAGATCAGAGAAACCCGTGATAAAGAAGGGTTTTGTACCTAGCGGGCGATAGATTGCTGTCACCATTGGCAGCTTGCTGTCGGAGGTAAGATAGAAATAAATAAAACTAAACTAAATAAAACAAGAGATTCAAAAGACTGTTTCGAGGGGACTGCAAACGGTTTGTAATTGAGGGAGAAACTGGTGACAACCGTGACTCCTCCGATTTTTATTCATTGATTTACGTGCATTAAAGAGCGAGAAACGCATCGTGGCGGCATAGGTTGTACTCGGACTGTTTGTCGATTTCAGCCAGGCCTCCGTCGAAGCGAGCAGATCGAGATCGACGTCAACATAAGCGGAAGGTCAGACCCAACGAGATGCAGCACCGATCACCTCGGAGGTGGGGGGCAGGCGGGAAGCTCGGGCACGCCGGCCGCTGAGGCTGCCAGGCGACCGTGAGCTTGCCATGAGCTGGCTCCTGCACCAAACGGCTCCTCGGCGCGGCATTCGACTGCCGCGGCCGCAGCAGGCTGCCTCCCATGAGCGCAGGCTGGCTGCACGTTCCCAGGAGAGGTGGTTTGGTCTAGCGGTTAAGGTGCTCGCCCCGACCAAGGTCTGACTGAGGTCGTGGGCTCGAGCCACGAGGCACCACATGTGAAGCGCCTGAATAGAGATCGAGTTCTCTTGGGGCGCTATATAAATGAATTATAGTTTTTTGGTCACCCTGCCTCCCTTCCTTCCTCCTTCCCCCTTCCTTCCTCCTTCCCCTCCCTCCCTCCCTCCTCCCTCCCTCCCCTCCCCGATGCTCACGAGGCTGCCGCTCAGCCCTGTGCGTCACTCACCCGTGTGCGTCCTCGCGTGAACCTGCAGCGACACTCTCTGCGTGAACTTCTTTCCACACCCCTCGCACTCGTACGGCTTCTCGCCTGCAAAGCAAGCGCTCGGCTGAGGCCAGCGAGCGCTCGGCTGAAGGACGAAAGAGAGGCAAAAGCCGGTCGAGCGCCCAAGGCAAGAGCGGGCGGCAGCTTCGTCAGAATGGCCCGACGAGTACAAAGCGGAGAGCGCTGCACCACGCTCCGCGAGGCTTCGGAAGACGCCAAGCGTGGAAAGATCGGAGGGCTGCCCGCCCGCCGCCGGTGTTAGACGCACGTGTCCTGGCCTCGTCCAGCTCAGCAGCTGTGTCACCGTCTGTGTCACGTGTCACCTCTCTGCGACAGGCTCTTCCCCCTCCCCGCGCGATACCGCGGGCTGGTCGCTGCCGCAGAGCACAGCGAAAGTGCTCAAGCGCAGACGGCAGAAGCAGAGGCGAAAGAGGGAGAGCGCCGGCGTTCGTGTCGCACACGTAGGGCAATGATGCGTGCAAAGCCACGTCGGCTTCTCACTGGCTTTTCGCGTCACGCGGTGCCGCAGAGTGTGGCAGCTCTCTGCGACCTACGACTCTCTGCGACCTACGACCTACGACTCAGCTGTGCTCTCTGCGAGCTACGACTCGGCGACCTGCAGCTCAGAGCTCTCTGCGACCGGGCGAGAGCGTAGCAAACTTTGGAACTCGGCAGCAGCAGAGGCCAAGCTCAGTGAACTGGGCTCCGCAGCAGCAGCAGCAGCGAAAGTACCGCAGTGAGGCATGCGACCGTTCGTCGACGACGTAAGCGCTACGAGAGCGGCGGCGGCGAGCCAGGCAGGCGCGCAGGGCAGGCTGGCTACAGGCTGCTGCACTGCATCGCACAGGGGGCGCAGCAGGCGCTGCCCCGGTGCGAATGCTCGCAGACGCAAGCCGAGCAGAGCAGAGCAGAGCACCGGGAGAAGTGGAGAGAACTGGAGAAGTGCCGGAACGTTGCCGAGCAGCTCCCCGAGCAGACGCAAAGGCAGTCGCGCTGCATCTGCTCGGCAGTGTGACGAATGGATGGACTGGCGGCAGGAAGGAGAGCTCGCCTCACAAGGAGAAGGATAAGGAGGAGGACGAGGAGGACCATCTCACCTGTGTGGGTGCGGTAGTGCAGCTGCAGCGCGCCGAGCTGAGTGAACGACTTGCGGCACCGGTCGCACGCGTACGGCCGGTCACCTGTGTGCACTCGCACGTGCGCCTGCAGAGAGCCGGCCTGCGCAAACGTCTTGCCGCAGTGTGGGCACGTGGGCCTCCTCTGCAACGCAAACAACGGCAGATTCAGCAGCAGCAGCAGTGGCAGCACTAAAGTAAAGGCAGCGGTGGACTGATCGATCAGCTTCATTTACAAACAGGCAACAGACTAGCCTCCGAGGCCATGCATAAGAGCTATGAAGGAGGATTGCCGGCTGAGGGACTCAAATATGCAACCTGGGTGGTTAAAAGCGAGCGAGCACCTGGGCTCTGGGTGAATACCTCGGAGCGATGCAATTGGGCTTGCCTCCATGGCAACTCCATAGACAACTGCAATCCACTTGAGGCGCTTTGCAATCCACTCGCAGAACTACGAACTACTTTGCAATCCACTTTTCAGCCTGGGGAGCCTGGCCGATCGCTTTCTCGAGAACACCCAAGAGCCGGCAAGCAGTGAAATTAAGAGGACGCGTCCCAAGTGTGCGTAAATACCGCAATAATGACCGGCGAAGCTTTGTGCTGCCTATTTTTAGCATGGATCGAAGAGGTTGGATCATCCGCCGTCATTCGCCGCCATTACTACTACTCGTGCTGCTGCCCTGCTATGCCGCGGCGGCGGAAGCAGCAGCAGCGCGACAGCAAGAAGGCCAAGGCCGCTCTCCCTCCCCCCCAGCCAGCTCTGCGAGGTCCGCCAGCCAGCTCGATCACAGCGCTTGACAGACGCAGCACAGGGCAAGCACCAATGGCCGTGCGGCGGCCTTCTTAGTAAAAGCGCCCTTCTGAGAATCAATGACGGCCAGCACGGCAGACGACGGCCAGCACGGCAGACGACGGCCAGCACGGCAGACGACGGCCAGCACGGCAGACGACGGCCAGCACGGCAGACGACGGCCAGCACGGCAGACGACGGCCAGCACGGCAGACGACGGCCAGCACGGCAGACGACGGCCAGCACGGCAGACGACGGCCAGCACGGCAGACGACGGCCAGCACGGCAGACGACGGCCAGCACGGCAGACGACGGCCAGCACGGCAGACGACGGCCAGCACGGCAGACGACGGCCAGCACGGCAGACGACGGCAGCACGGCGACGACGGCCAGCACGGCAGACGACGGCCAGCACGGCAGACGACGGCCAGCACGGCAGACGACGGCCAGCACGGCAGACGACGGCCAGCACGGCAGACGACGGCCAGCACGGCAGACGACGGCCAGCACGGCAGACGACGGCCAGCACGGCAGACGACGGCCAGCACAGCACAGGCCTGACATAGAGATAAAGCCGCCACAGCCGCTGCCGCTGCTCCGAGATGCCTTCGCAGTCACCATCAGCGGCTTGGCTTGAGGCCAATCGGCCGAGAGTTTCAGTTTCAGTTTCAGCCAGTTTGCGCCCTCAGGTCCTGTGTGATCAATAAATTAGCTGTTCCATTCCTCCGCTTAAAGACCGTGGCAACAGAAACTTTAGCTCTGCAGGTCCTAGACTGTGGAACTCACTTCCATGATTCTTACGCAACGACAACTGCTCTTCTGCTGCCGACTATGGCACATTCTTTCCAGCCGTCCTGAGCTGCTACTTCCATGCTACTCACTACCTCAACTGCTCTCCTGACTCTGCTATGCTTCCCACTTTCTCTCTGTCGCGTGAGACGAAGTCTGTTGGCTACCGAATGCGTACCGAAAGCCGCTTAGGCTGTGAGTTCGCTATACAAAACTCTCCTGCGTAACACCCACATGGTCTTTATGACTTTGTGGAGTTACAGACGGAGATACATTACATTACAAAACGGCAGAGAAAATGGACCCACTCGAGCCAACTTTTCGGCCTTCGCCTGTGCGAGGCGCTAGTGCCGGCTGGCAAGGCGCTAGCGCAGCAGCATCGATTCTGATGTGCAGCCGCCAGATGTTAACCTTCCCGTTCTCGCGAGCCTCTCTGACTCCGAACGACGCCTTCTGCCAGCACCGACGGCGAAATGCCGCCTGCAATGCACTCACTCGGACAGGCGACCTCGAGGAGCGCGTGCAGCTGATAATTGGGGCACGTTAGGCGAACCTTTGGAAGTCGGCTACTTGGAATGCAAACTGCTCGAGATCGCCGCTCGCTATCGGGCCCGATGGGCCGAATGGGTGGAGCAAAGATTTTCGCGCAGGGTCGCAAGACCCGAAAGAAAACAGATTACGGCGCACAGTCATGACGTTCATTCAACAAGCACTTGGTGGTCGCTGATCGAATAGAAGTTAGACACAATTTCGTCATTGGCGACGGCTGGAGGTGGGACCATAGGTCTACGGGCTGCCTAGGTCACTTTGCCCCTCATCCACTCGAGAGTGGCTCAAACGACCCGCCAGCCCGCCCCCAGCTGCCCCTGCCCGGTGTCTCGGCCACTGCCTGGCCCTCAACTCAAACCAGACGGTTTTGACCTTTGCTTCCTGGATTCGGATCGATTGACAGAATTAGATAGAGCTACAAAAAAGTAAACAGCTGCTGCAGCCGTAGCCATTGCAAAAGCATGCACCAGGGTGTGCATTCATATGCATTTCCATTTGCCGGGCGTTCGAGCGCACCTGGAGCCACTTTGCTGGCCTCTCCGACCATCTGCCTCGATCCCCCTCGTTGGGTACTCTCTCTCTCTCTCTCTCTCTCTCTCTCTCTCTCTCTCTCTCTCTCTCTCTCTCCCCTCTGTGTCTCTCTCATTCTCTCTCTTCCTTTCTCTGTCTCTCTTTGTCTCTCTCTCCCTCTCTCCTCTGTCTCTCTCTATCTCTCTCTCTCTCTCTTCTTCTCTCTGTCTCTTTCAGTGTCTCTCTCTCCTCTGTCCCTCCCTCACTCTTCTGGTAGACAAACGTACACAGCTGCTGCTGCTGCTTCGTCTGCAACATAGCAGCACGGCATGATGTCGCTCGGCACAGCATTCCCCCTGCACCACCCGGAGTCCAGCTCAGAGAATAGCAGCAAATTAAGTATGAAGACGGCGAGCTAAATGTGAGTGTATCCCGGAGTCCAAGAAGCAGACGTCCATGCAACGCCCCCTGCCCAGAAGACCAGCTCAGTGACGGCAGCAGTCTCGATATCGCCAGTAGGTGCAGCCGCTAGCGAAGCTATCCAGTGACCTCTGCAGCAGCGAGCCTGTTTGCAGCAGCCCGGGTCAGAGCTGCCTGGCTCGGCCTGCTGCTGCTGCTAGGCTGTTTCTGCGGTTGTTCATCTGCCACCAACCCGGCGGCTGCCATACGACGACGTAAAAACAAGGTTCGACGAATTGTAGCTGCCCTGGAACTCACGAGACACGTGTCGTGGCCCAAGCGACAGCAGCTCCAGCAGTAGCCGCCAACAAAGACAGACGGCGTCGACGAGAAAAAGAAGACGAGCAGAAGAAGAGCAAAAGAAGAGAAAAAGAAGACAAGAGCAGAGCCGGAGCAGCCAACTCGTCTGCGCTGCGGTATTAAAAAATAAAATTCCAGTGACGTCTGCTCGGCGGCCGCATACGCTCGGCGATCGAGAGGCTATGCGTTCCAATGAGCCGTTCGTTCGAGACAAAGGCTATTAAACACTGAGTCGTGTCCACGAGCGATCGCAGCGGATGCTGGCTGGCCCTCACGTCGGCGCCTCACACCATCTTGTTGGAGGGAGGTACGGTAGGGTAGGAGGACGGACAGTCTGACAGGCCGATAAAAGCCGACGCGGCGCGCAGAGGGTTCGCTCCGAGTTAATTCGAACGCGAAGGACCTTTTCAACGGAGGGACCTTTGCCCGGCGACCGCAAGCCGACGTCTTTGACGGCTTTGACGGCGTCTTCGTTGCCGCGGTGACGATCGAAGCCGAGCGAAAACCCGCGGGCGCACCGTCACCAATGCACACTGGCCGCATGCAGGATGCTTTTCAAATACCCACATCTGCACAGGCGCACAGCGCACGCCCACGAGCCCGAGGCAATTCGCGAAACGCACCTTCTCTCCCGGCACAGCACTGGCCGGGCCAGCTTGTTCAGCATCGCCGTCGTGCCCGATGTCGGAACTGGGCGCAGCCTCTGCTCGACCTTCGAAGTGCCCCTGAGTAATCCAAGGCAGCGTGTCCAGGGCAGCCTGGTCGTCGGCCACAGCCATAGCATCTAACGGTCAGAGTCCTGCGGACGAAGGTAGAGCTCAGCAGAATGAAACAAAAAGGTGAAGGTCACGTTTGTTGGCGTCTTGGATCCAAGGGGCGGGTAACCGGGAAGCGAGTCCAGTCTGGTGCCCACCCTTACCTCCTCCCCCACCCGAAAGAGAGAGGATTAAACAGCATGAGACTATAAAGCTCGAGAGTTCGCAATCCGGAAGAGTGCAATTTTTTCTACTGTGATTACCGATTTCCTGCTACCGAACCAAGAGTTGCAATCTCAAACGACAATCAGCAGCTACATCTCTCCTCTCTCTCTCTCTCTCTCTCTCTCTCTCTCTCTCTCTCTCTCTCTCTCTCTCTCTCTCTCTCTCTCTCTCTCTCTCTCTCTCTCTCTCTTTCTCTTCCTCCCTCTGTGTCTTTCTCTCCACGAATGAGAAGCCATATCGAAATTTGTAACAGTAACATTTTAACTGCTGCTTCTGCATCTCATCAATAGTTAAATTGTTTGACCTTAAGATTCTTGGATTCTTAGCGGCTACGAATCGTGCATGTAGAGCGATAAATACGTAGTAAGTTCACCTGCTTTGCTGGTTTCGCCATCCATAGTATAAGAATAATAATAATTATTATAATAATAATAATAATAATGCACTTAATAAAGCGCCCTCGGAGAACTCAATCCCTTTCTATGCGCTTGGCGTTTGCTGCAAAGGGAAATGCAATTGAATGGTGAGTAATATCATGCTTGATAAACAAACAAAATGAATAACATGGTTAGGGGTGACATGCCCAGGGTTAGCATGCAAATGTGGTTAGTGACAGCATGCACAGTGTCACCACGCATAAGCACGTGAAGGACGAATCACAGGGACCCACTAAATGGTGTCCTAACTAGGTGTGTTTTTAAGTTTCTTTTAAATGTGGTCGGGTCAGGGGATGTTCTGACGCAGGTCGTGAGTGGGTTCCAGGCTTTGGGAGCACACGAACTAAATGCACGGTCTCCAAAGGGTTTGAGTATGTGTCATTCTGATTTTTCGCTGCGCAGATGCATTAGCCAGTTTATTACTAGAGTAGCGACTCGGTCTCAATTACGTAACACTTGTACAGGACTATTATATAATAATCACAATTACATAATTCCTGTGCTAGTAACTAGTAATGCATCGCAGCTACATGACCGGCCGGAAATTGATTTTTACGCGTAAAATGGTCAGCGAATTCAGTACAAGGTATTTGCATGGCTACTATAAAATGCAAGAAAAAAGAAATTCCATTAAATCGGTGCAATTTTAGGCGTTCGCACTTTTCTTTAGTCTCGACGGAAACTTGCTTCTTCCGCTTCCGTCTCTGCCTGCATCAAAGCTATGCTTGGTAACCTTGTAAATGCCGGAGCCCGAGTTCTTCGGGAAGACGAAAGAGTCGAAAATGTTGAGGCAATGTGCGACAGTGCCCAAAGCTTCGCCATCACCGAGATCGGACCGCTCAATCGTTCGAGCTGGCGAGAGGGGGCGGGCTCGCCTGGAGACGTCCTCGGCAGCTCCAGCTCAAGCGACGGCGTCCCTTCAGCTGCCGGCTTTCACCTCCTCTCACCTTATAGATGTCCAGCTTCGTCTTGTGCAGCGTTGGCGCTTGATTCTCTCTCTCTCTAGCTGCAGTTGTAGCTGGCGCTTCTGCGCTGCAGTTGTAGCTGGCGCTTCTCCTGCAGTTGTAGCTGGCGCTTCTCCTGCAGTTGTAGCGTAGAGACGTAGTTGTAGGCGTGGTGCTGACAGGGATGCTGTCAGATTGCGGAACGACTAATACTAATACCAAGGACCTGGCCGGTAGACATGCGCCGTCGGCCGAGGCCAATTAAGTGGACAAATACAACTAAGAATGGACGCCAGAAACTGTATCCGAGAGAATAACAACTACGCATGAGTTAAGGAAGGGCGAGAGTGCAAGTAAGATTTTTGCTAGAGCTCGGGCCGGCAGCTTCAGTAGCTCAAGCGAGAGACGACGCCGCGAGAGTCCGAACATACGGCGACGAACAGCTTTGTTTAACTTAGACTGGCCAGCTACATTCCGCCGGCTACCCTCTTCGCCGGTAACGTGACAAAAGTTCGCGACGGCAAAAGCGCGCGACGGCATAAGCGCGCGACGACAAAAGTGCACAAAAATATTTTTAAAGAATGCTAGCATAAATATATATTGCTAATAAGGAGTATTTTATTAGGGAAGAACGATACATTGTATAACGCAAGTCACATTTTGGCTAATGCCAGCTTTTAAATATATTTTGAAACGGTATAGTTACATAAAGAGTCAATAAAGAGCCTAAGTATGTCTGCCTACGTTTTTTAACTAGACGCTCACGTAATGTGCGGTTCTTTTGCACGCAAGCACGTGACCTTTGCAAGCACGTGACCTTGAGAAAGCGGCGCGGCAGCCACCTGCTGGGTGTCGCGCCGTCCGCTACGCTTGCGGATACCATACGCAACGTCTTGCGTTGAGGTACGCAGCGCTCGTTTGCTCTCGGCGTGCCGCGACTGCGCACACGCACCTTCTGAGTTCGTTGCACCTTCTGGGCGCTACGCCGACCGCGCCCCTTGAACGAACACTTCGCCTGGCCAGCCCTGGCTTCGCTCTCCCACGAGCCAGTCGCCTCCCTTCCGGTATAGCTCTGACCAGCTCGCGTAGACTGCGCCCGGGCCGCTACGCTCCTCCCGAAAGCGCCAGCTTGCCAGCTCTAGTAATGACTTTGTAGTAGTAATGACCATGTAGTAATGACCTCATAGTAATGGCCTTGTAATGACCTTGTAGTAATGACCTTGCAGTAGTGACCTTGTAGTGATGACCTTGTAGTAATGACCTTGTAGTAGTAATGACCCGCTCGTTTAAACGCCGCCGCCCCCCCCCGAGCTAAAGCTTTAGAATCGCTCTCCGAAAAAACAGCGGCGCGCCCCGCACTGTTTGGCCTTGACCGGCGGGCGGCTAAACTGCACCGGGTACGGTTTTAGCTTGGCTCTGCCTGAAGAAACTAGCTCGTTTGAGCTTCCCAGCTAAGACTCTAAAATTTGTCGTCCCTCGCTCGCTTTGTATCCGGTCCGCCCTAGTGCAGCCCGGCCGCTGTAGCTTCGCTCTGCTCAAAAAAGCGGCACCTGGCTCGCTTGACTTCCTCTCCGCTAGATTAAGTTTCGTTTCGCCCGACGATGCCATATTCTTTGTATAAGGAATAGTAATAATATTACTAATAAATTTGTTGTAGCGCAGTCAGAGAACTTAATCTCTTTCTAGGCGCTTTGTATTTGCTGTAAATGAAGCATGATCGAATGGTTCGCGGTAGAATACCTAATAAACAAACATCACCGGGTTAGAGGTGACATGCACAGGATCAGCATAATAATAATAATAATAATAATACACTTGATAAAGCGCCCTCAGAGAACTCGACCTCTCTATAGGCTCTTTAGCATGTAAGTTTCGTTAGTGGCAGCATGCACAGTGTCAGCACTGTGGTTTCATTTAATTGATGACACTGCCCCGATCGTTGTACGAGTGGGCTGTGACACTCGATGTGGTAGGCTGTCGGATCATGCTATTGGTGATTGTTAAGACAGGGGAGTCGTGGGCACTCCGGTAGGCGAGAAAAAAGAGAGAGAGTAAGAAGCATCGCTGATTCAGGAGACAGGAGTGCAGCTCTGCAGTGAATTGCAGCTCTGCAGCGAATTGCAGCTCTGCAGCGAATTGCAGCTCTGCAGTGAATTGCAGCTCTGCAGTGAATTGCAGCTCTGCAGCGAATTGCAGCTCTGCAGTGAAGTGCAGCTCTGCAGTGAATTGCAGCTCTGCAGCGAATTGCAGCTCTGCAGCGAATTGCAGCTCTGCAGTGAATTGCAGCTCTGCAGTGAATTGCAGCTCTGCAGCGAATTGCAGCTCTGCAGCGAATTGCAGCTCTGCAGTGAATTGCAGCTCTGCAGTGAAGTGCAGCTCTGCAGTGAATTGCAGCTCTGCAGCGAATTGCAGCTCTGCAGCGAATTGCAGCTCTGCAGCGAATTGCAGCTCTGCAGTGAATTGCAGCTCTGCAGTGAAGTGCAGCTCTGCAGTGAATTGCAGCTCTGCAGCGAATTGCAGCTCTGCAGCGAATTGCAGCTCTGCAGCGAATTGCAGCTCTGCAGTGAATTGCAGCTCTGCAGTGAATTGCAGCTCTGCAGCGAATTGCAGCTCTGCAGCGAATTGCAGCTCTGCAGTGAATTGCAGCTCTGCAGCGAATTGCAGCTCTGCAGCGAATTGCAGCTCTGCAGTGAATTGCAGCTCTGCAGTGAATTGCAGCTCTGCAGTGAATTGCAGCTCTGCAGTGAAGTGCAGCTGCTGCAGTGAATTGCAGCTCTGCAGTGAATTGCAGCTCTGCAGTGAATTGCAGCTGCTGCAGTGAATTGCAGCTGCTGCAGTGAATTGCAGCTCTGCAGTGAATTGCAGCTGCTGCAGTGAATTGCAGCTCTGCAGTGAATTGCAGCTCTGCAGTGAATTGCAGCTCTAGCAGCAGCTCTAGTAGCAGCTCTGCAGCGAATTGCAGCTCTGCAGCGAATTGCAGCTCTGCAGTGAATTGCAGCTCTGCAGCGAATTGCAGCTCTGCAGCGAATTGCAGCTCTGCAGTGAATTGCAGCTCTGCAGTGAAGTGCAGCTCTGCAGTGAATTGCAGCTCTGCAGTGAATTGCAGCTCTGCAGTGAATTGCAGCTCTGCAGTGAATTGCAGCTCTGCAGTGAATTGCAGCTCTGCAGTGAATTGCAGCTCTGCAGTGAAGTGCAGCTGCTGCAGTGAATTGCAGCTCTGCAGTGAATTGCAGCTCTGCAGTGAATTGCAGCTGCTGCAGTGAATTGCAGCTCTGCAGTGAATTGCAGCTGCTGCAGTGAATTGCAGCTCTGCAGTGAATTGCAGCTCTGCAGTGAATTGCAGCTCTAGCAGCAGCTCTAGTAGCAGCTCTGCAGTGAATTGCAGCTCTGCAGTGAATTGCAGCTCTAGCAGCAGCTCTAGTAGCAGCTCTGGACGGCTGGAAAGGATGTGCCCTAGTAGGCTGATAGAGATAGAGGTAAGGGAACGACTGAAATAAGCAGACCGGCTGCAGGTCTTTTCGAGAGAAAAAAATCGTAGTTGATAGGAAATGGCGACATTGCCGTCCCGTTTCCGATTACTGCTGTGGTTCACTGGGGGGGGGGAGGGTTTTCTGACCACAGTGGGACCAATACTTTAACACGAATACTATAATAACATATTAATAGTTTAGTTTAATTGGGTCATACAATTATAATTAGGTCAATCCCGACTCTACCCGGGCGGTGCCAATTTACTGAATGATGGTGGCAGCCCCACACACCCGTTCTCATTCATCGCCGGAGAAAAGGTGCAAAATTCTGCATCGCCTGCCAATTTGGGGTCTTGGGTTCATCATTCTTTAGCGTGGTATGGCTGGAGTCATATGAAAGGATGCAATAATAATGATAAATGACTTGAAAGCACTCTAACAGAATTAGATCTCTGTCTAGATGCTATCTATACATACCTGTATGCAGCAGAGGAAGCATGTCACTGAGCTAAGGGTGAATCGCTTATAGGGGTGGGAGTTATGCACCCACTCCTATAAAACTTACCTCCCTCACCGAACATTTATTGACATTTCTCAAGTACTAATGAAACTATCGGCATGCAAATTAGCACAAACAACAAGAGTAACATGGGCTATCTTTTGATGTAACCATAGCTGTTGTGATGACCTTCTGATCGTCTGTAAAATTCAAGGTCATATTATGAGGACATGCCTATATTCTGGGATCAATAGGTGCATTTCGTCTGGTCACGGTATGTCGTGACGTCAGTCTCAAATGAGTTCTGTGCTTTGGCAGAATACGAACTAAAGGCATGGTGTCCAAAGGTTTTGAGGTTCTTACGAGGTATAGCTACACGATTCGAGTCAGAACAGCGGGATGTACAATTCTTGGCCTGCAAGGAGAGTAGTTCTGATAGGCTGCAGCCAGAGAATAAAGGGACCCAAAAGTAAGTGACAGACCCTTGCCTCACTCTAGCGAGTTTAGACTGACCACAGACCTTCATCGCTTCTGCAGCCCTTGTCGTTGGTTCTTACGCCTCAAAGGCCGGGTACGGTGCGAATTAGGAGCGTAGAAAGTTGAGCATGAAGGCTGGTCTCTTGGCAGCACGGCCAATTTTTTCGGCATTTCAGCACTGGAGTAAGAACTACTAAACCCACCCTCGATCGCCCAACCGACTGAGATCTCGATCGACAGACCGGATTCCCATTGGTCCTCGCATGACCGGGATGCGGTGAGAATACTCGTGGGCACAACGAGTGAGTGAAACGCCATTTCGCATTATGTTCTATAAAATAGCTTGTCAGCGATAGCCGTAAGATCCCATGTTACAGATGGGCTAGCATCGAACTAAATTCACCATTACGATGGTCTCACAGTTCCACTGAGATGGTATTATTTGACGAGGATCCTTTCTGAGTAATCTCAAGGTATGTTCGACGAGACGGCCTTGACAGAGCGTTGAGCCGACCGACCGACATAGTATCGAATGAGAGCGTGAATCCAGCGAGTCCAATTCCACCACGGCGTACTTTGGTCTGCCGGAGAAATGAGGAGCCAGAAGAATCCGCGATGGGTGGCGAGGCTATCAGGGCATCGGGACAGGTTTCATAACACAATGATACTAAATTTTAATAGCATCATCGGAGAACAACTTTCTACGCACTTTACACATGCTGCAAAGGATACTGCCTCTCAACAGCTTCAGGCCTCTAGTGGTGTGAGTAGATAGATTCATTGACTAGTGGCCTTTCTTTATTTAACAGTTTAAAGCCAATTTGACCTGACTCAGGGTACCAGCCTAATACAGCTTTCAAGCGTGTTGCCCAAGTGACCAGCTGCTACCTGGCTGCATCCTTCTAAATGCTACTTTAATCAGCTCGGTGGTCTGAGATATCGCTGCTGAACGCCCTTTACTTGAGTGTGGGGAAATGCGCCAACGAGGCGACGGTGAAGGCCGTTTAGAGCCAGCCTTGACCGTCTGGCGTAGGCTGCGGGAGAGGCAAGGTTTTCGCGCGGTGGGCGCCAGTCTTCGTACGAAATCTGTAACCTAATGGCTTCCACGCTCCTTTGCTCTTTTAGATTAGCCGAATGGTTGGCATGTGCCTGTATAACTGCTTGGATAACTTGCGTTCGCACGCTCGAGCCTGTTTCGCGTGCATGTCTGGTGTGCCTGCGTGTGTACTTGCGTGTGCATGTACCTGTGTGTTAACGCGCGGGCACGGATGAGTGAATATGCGCGAGCTTGTGTGTGCACTTATGAGGCGTTACTGTGCATGCATGTGACCATGCAAGCCCGAGGATTGGGGTGGGTTGTAGGTGCGAAACCTAAGGACTCGTTTTACGAGACTGCTAATGCCTCACTGCGAGCTCTTTTGAATACGTAGCCGCAGAGACATTCCTAGTTTGGTATTTTCAGTTGTTCTTTTTATTTGGCCTTGCTACTGTGTAAGACCGACTCCTTAATTCTATTTTGAGTCGAGCTGAGATCGCTTGGCGCTCGAAGTCTTTCGAGCATATATCAATATATCAAGTGCATTTAAGCGTTAGTGAATAGCCTAGTTTTGGCTCGTCTTTCCTCTTCTGGAGGTGCATTTTTCTCGTCACAGATGAGACTTCCCACTGTTAGAATGCCGAACAACTGGGGGGGGGGATCTATGCGTCAGATAGTCAATAGTGGCCATCGACCACTGTCGTCATTTAAAAATAGCTCAGCCAAGTGGAGCCGATCGTTTCTGCCATATTCCTATCGATCGATCGTGGCCATGGGCATGCGAAGCGTTAGAAATCCGAAGTACTGCTTCGAAGTTGCAGTTCGACATCGTTAGGACCTGCAAGCCACCCTGCCTTGCTTACCGTGGAGGGATGCCTTCGATCGACATTCATAAACCCTCTAATTTGAGGATCCTTGGGAACCAACGCGGTTAGATTTTAGAAAATTCTTGTCGTATCAACATCAAACTAGTGCAAAGTAGGTTTAACTGAATTTGCCAGAGTATATATTTCAGGAAATGCATCTTAACTACTATATGGGACACTTCTTCAGGAATAGTGTAGGCCTGAGACACATCGGTATCATAATATGCCACATTAATTTAAACTTGTTCCAAAATTGTGTCAGAATTTGACGTCCAAATGTATTTTCTGATGAATAGGGGCACGTTTAACATTTTAAACTGTTCTATGGCGCTGTGCTAACCTCGGAGAAACCAAAATTCACGATCTAAAAGTATTCAAAAAGTGCTCAAAGCTTGGCAATTCGCTGGATACTATTCAGCAGTCGTGCTGTTTTTGGAAGAGCCGTATTTGATTTGGCAGGAAGATTTCATCCGGAATATTGTAGTGCACAGTCTATTATTGATGGCACTAGGCAAAATTGCTACTGTCAGAAGTTGGAAGTTGTTTCCAAAGCCGCCAAAGCTAGCTTATTTGGGTGTCTGTAGAGTCTGGTAAAGTAGCATATACCACTTGCCACCCGTGTTGTTGTTGCTTGCTGCTTTCACATTCTACCTCCAGGCGACAACTTTTGGGCCTCCAGCTCATATACATGTGCACGAGGATTCTCTTAACTCTCAGGGTGCGCAACCGTTTCTTTTGCCAGCACCGTGTGCAGCTGCTGTTCAGCAGCTATGAAATAAAGTAGTGCAAGAGCGTGCCCTTGTTCAAAGGTCTGCCAATCACAATCGTTCGTGCGTTTGTTCGAGTCCTGCATATTCTCAAACGGTCGGTGGATCGGCTGTCCATCTGGGAGGATCCACTGGCCATCCGCGGGACGACCATTTGGCAGACCATGTCCCGCTGAGCCGCTAATGTCGCCCGGTTCGCTCGAGCAATGCAGCTTGAGGTCCAGTGGGACAACACACAATGCCCAGTGCGAACGGCAGTTTTGACAAAGAACAGACGCCCGGCGGTGTGCCAGCCGATGCCATGCGCGTGACAAGCATGACAAGAGCGGTCCAGGCCGAATCGCTTGTGCACATGCCGCCGTTGTCGTGCAGATGACTCCGAGCCAGGCCTTGGGCCCGGAACAGCAGCTGCGGCAACAGCCGGACTTGGACGGTGGCAGCAGCGCCGGAGGCGACCATCGAAGCACTCCAGGACTGAGTGGTGCCGCACTGGTTCAGCACTTGGGCGGATGCCATTGTGGTGCCGTGCGGTTCAGTGTGTGGGCGCCGGCAAAAATCGAGGCCATCGACTGCAAGTATGGCGGTGACGGCGCAGCGAGGGCCCCATGCCGAGCCTACTTCAGGCAGACATTCGGGCCGCCATTTGTGCCGTTCGCTTGTCTCCAAATCGAAGAATCGAGCCACGTTAGTGCATCATACTAAAGGCGTGGCATCGCCATCATCTCGCCCACATCCCTGCCAAGTTGTCAGCCTCTACCAGACTCACGCCCAGATCGCCCAGGCAGCGAAGGTTGAGAGTCTGGCTGGGGCGGCAATGCAGTGGCTATACCATGCCCACCATTCTGGCATGTAATACTACTACTATGCCCAGCTACCTCGTGCCCCTCCACTGACTGTGCTGACTTGTTTTCGTCTGCTTTCAGCTGTAGCATCTGCAAGAAGAAGCAGAATATCCACTTTATCGTACCCAAAGCTCGCTTCACTCTACTCGCGGTGAGTCGGCCCAAGGTCTGCCTACGCCGATGCCCTCTGCTGTGATGGAAGGCCGAGCCACGTGCTCACATGCAGGCGTGCTCATAGTCCCTCTTTATCTGCTAAAATGAAAAGCCCGAGGCGAGAGCCGCCCAGCTGTACGTCTGGCTGCGCACTCGGCCGTACTTGGGCGTGCCCTGCCGCGAGCCCTTGCTCGAAGTCAATTTGAACTGACATCATCAGAAGTCGGCATCTGGGGACGGCTGCTGAGCGCAAAATCCTTTGCTTTAGAGGTAGCCGCCGTCTACCTACGGAATGAGGATGCTGTGTCAATTCCCTTTCAGTTGCTGACACCACGATTTGGTTCATACCTGGCTGAACTGCTGCACAATTCTCTGCCCTTTCATGCCCTCTGTGCAGACAATAAACTAGCTGTCCCATTCCTATCGTTTAAGACGATTGGCAACATAAGATTTTGCTCTGCACGTGTGCAACTGACTTGACATTTAAAAAGAGGCTAAAACACATTTATTTATCGTAGCATTTAGTGGGTCCATGTGAGTCGTACTTTATGTGCTTATGCGGGCTGACACTGCGCATGCTGCCACAAACCATATTTGCATGCTGACCGTGTCCATGTCACCTCTGACCATGTTATGCTTGTTCTTGAGCATGCAACCACTAACCATTCGACAATGCTTCCTTTAGGGCATATGTAAAGTGCCTAGAAAGAGATTAGGTTATCCGAGGGTGCTATACAAATGCATGATTATGATTATTATTATAAATTCACCCCCAAAATTCTTACGCAATGTCATCTTCCCACTTCCGAGTGTGGCGCACATCCTTTGCAGCAGTCGCGCACTGCTGCTTCGATGCTACTCACTTCCTCGACAGCCGTCCGGACTCAGCTGTTGCTCCGGCCGCTTTCTCTTTGTTGTGTCAGATGACGACTACGTTATTGCTCACCGAAAGCCACGCAGGCAGGGAAAGCGCCACAGAAAACTTGCCGGCGCGACACCCATGCGATGCATCCTCGGGGCTTTGTGTTCAGCCACTGACGTAGATGCAGTACTACAGACTGCAGTCAATGCTTGCTTACGTTAATTTCGAGAGCGGAGAAATACACTTTAGGATGTCGATTCTTGGCGCTTTTTTGATTAATGCTTGCTCGTATACCACAGGGCAAGGACTCGCTGGTGACGTACACGTTCAACACGCACCAGGCCAAGCACACATTCTGCAGGATTTGCGGCGTGCAGAGCTTCTACTCGCCGCGCTCGAACCCTGACGGCTTCGGTGAGAGGCATGCACACCGTGCCACGCCCCGGCGGCGGCACGAGCGGCGCCTCGGCAGCCGCAGCAATGTAGACCCTTAGATCGGCTCGATTAAACTTGATTGAACTAGATTAGCCTGGATCAGCTTGCCCCGCTAAACCATCTAGATGCTGCCTCTGAAGAGCGCTAACACGCTGAGGTGATATCGTTCATCGAGAAAAGAAGCAAGGGACGTAAATCGTCCTCGAAAGGAGGGCCTGCGACCTTGAATGCAGAGTCCCAGTCGCTCGGCTATTGCCGAAACACGCCGGCGACCGTTGGCACTTGCACACTGCCCGCTCGGCGCTACCATGTCAGCCTGTCAGCTAGTCGAATGGCTGCTCTCAGCATCCGGCCAAATGGCTGCTAATAGCATCCGGCCAAATGGCTACTCTCAGCAGCCCCTAGCCCGACGGGGCTCAGTGCGCACTTGCTCTGCCCTGCAGTGAGTCACGTTTGCATCTGGCATGTACAGCTGTGCTATTTATTATTCATTCGACTGTTTCTTCACCCCTCCACACTCCAAGACGCATTAAGCAAGGCTACCAAGGCAGCTAGCTTGCTCGTTGCATTCGACATCGCGCGACCGTCAGCGTGCGTCCACTGCTGGTAACGGCTGGCTTTGAATGGCGCGCAAACCGCCGCCGAGCATCCGGGCTCAATTGCTCCACTCTCGCCCGGTGACGTGCGTGGCCAGCGTGCTCGCTGTCGAAAAATACCCGGCGACCGAAATATTTCTTTTGTCGTGCGGCCGCTGCGACGCAGGCGTGATGCCTCACTGCTTGGACGAGGGGACCGTCACCGAGCTGGTGGTGGACACGTTCGACGGCAAGCACTGGGAGGAGAGCATGCGGAAGGCGCCCGACATACGCCTGCGCTCCAAGCTCTGAGCGGTGGGGCGCGCTCAGCATGGCCGTCCGCTAAGAGGCTCCACCGTCGGACGACAGCTTTGCGGGAGCGGAGCAGTGCCGCCGCCGAGTTTGGGAGCGCTGCGACACGCGACGCTGCTTCACCGGCTGGCCACGACTTGGACGTCGGAAGCCATCGCGTCGCCATGCGAGAGCGACCCGCTCTCACGATTCGGCCGGCGATCGAATCTGTCCCGCAAAGGAGCCGCACGCACACTGCTCGTTGTCGGCGTCGTTGCAGAGGCGCACGTCGGCGCGCACCTTGCCGCGCTGTCTGCTGCTGCCCGGAGACAGGGGGCGCTGCTCACGCTGCCACCTCGGGCGCTCAGTCGCTCGCAGGCGTGGCGCCAGGCGCAGGGTCCGCGGCTTGCCACCCGCCGACGCAGGCTCGCAAAAACGGTCGCATTGCCGGGACCGACTGTCGCAATGCGCGCTGGATTAAACCTCTTCTGCGCCTGTAGAGGCTCACAGCGAAGCGAGGCTCACCTGTTTGGAGGTTCTTGCCGGAAGGCGATCCAGTCCCTTTGGTCTCGCTCTCGTTTGTCGCTTCCTTCGCCGGCACCGCAGCCGGAAGAGGAGGTCGCTTAGCTCACGTCGGCTGCTGCTGCGTCAGCCGCCGCCGCTCTCTGCCTAGGCCGCCACCCTGCACCAGCCAGCACCTTGCTTCCTTCCTTGCTTGCATTATTCCTTCCTTCCTTGCTTCCTTCCTGGTCGGAGGTGCATCCGCTCCCCAGACATCGCAGCGGCACAGATTCATGATTCCCTCAGTCATTCACAGCTCCCAGTCGCACACAGAATGCGAAGAGGGAGCATTCACGCCCATTCATCTGTGCAGGCCGGGCAAACGGGTGCAGGCGCGTGCTGTGCGGGCTGTACATTCAGCGCCGATTCAGGCAAGCTTAGGTCGGTAGGAGGCAGCATGCCCGGGCCAGCTAATAGACGTCGAGACCAGAGACCAGATGCCTGGATCGCAGCCAGTGCGCTCAACGAGATGTGAAGCGAGATGTCAAGCAGACAGACATTCTTGTCGTGCTTAGGTAGCCGAACCGCTGGAACGATGTCCACCCCTTCCATAAGGGCATAGTTTGTAGACCTTTTACTACTGAGCCTACATGTTCGTACTGACAGCGAACGTGTGCGTGGCGGCGTACAGCCTGTACAGTGTGCTGGACCACCACAGGCCCAATGGCAGCACGGCATAGCTTGATCGAATGTGCCAATGCTCTGCACGCAAGCATCGGTCCCAGGGGTAATTTCCAGTTGAATAGAGACTCCACGCGACGTCGCTATTCATTCGAGCCACGGCCCGAAGCGGTCCCATCCCCCACCTTGGACTTCGTTAATCTGAGAAAATGCTGGCTACGATGTGTGCCGTGTACAAATACTACGACGGCTCGGAAGAGCTTGGTCAACAATGCCTTTGCTGACGTTGCCATATCCACTGGACTGGGTGCTGTCGTCAAAGAAAAGTTTATTATATAAAAACTCGCAACAAAAGTACTTGCCTAACAAGATGGACGCCTGACTGGGAACCGTTGGTGGCGAGAGCGGCACGTTGCTGCCAATGATGAGGCACGTTGCTGCATCAATGAGATGGCCGCCTACGTACTCACGCCAGTTGAATTGCGAAAGCAAGCTGTAAGCCAGCAGCTGCCGCTGTCTGCTCTGGCTGCTAGCTTACGTTAGCTCGTTATCAGACCAGGCACCGCTGCCCATGTCGCTCTCGTTGACGTCCGCCTGCAAGCAATCGCTTAGTCGTGACATCACTAAGCATGCGACGGCTTGCCGAGAGCGTGGTGCCGAGCAAGTGAATGGACTGCGTTCGCTAGCAGCGGGAGAGGTGTGTGTGGCGGTGGTGAGACGACCGTGACGTCTGAGAGGGGGCCCAATCGTGGCCAGTTTCTCTCTTGTGTGCTAATCACGGGAGCCATGCCAGGGTCACGTGCCAAGCAAAAAACAAAGCAAATCTGACAGCTCTCAGTCATTTCTAGTTGATGTTAGGACACGCGGTTTCGGCAGCGTGCCGGCAGTGAATGAGCGGGTCACGTGACTTCGCCCAGCAACTTCCCGTGAAGGCTGCCGACTAATGCCCTCGTCAGAACCCCGCGAAAGAAATTAGGAGTGAATCAACCTATGTAAACGAATATGACCCAGCGTGAAATACCCTTAACAAAATAGCTAACAAGGTAACTGGCGATTCAACTGATTCAGTTTACTCAGCAGCAGAGGAGCCTTAACGGCTATCGTCACCGCTCGCGATGGGTAATTAGGTGTCGCCCGCTGCAGGACTCGAGCCCACTCGACCTCGATCTCGAAGAGCGAGCAGCCTACGTCGCCCCCTGGTCTAAGGCAAGGTCAAGGCCCACACAAGCAAGAAGAGCGGCACAGAATCTGCTCGACATGCGGCGGCGCCGGCATGGCAGCGGCGGCGCCGGCATGGCAGCGGCGCTCTCAAGTACGGCAGCGCGCGCATACCTCGCTCTCCTCCATGTTGTCCATGGCGTCGACGTCATAGCCACCGCCTTCGGGGCCCATGGCGCCAGCGCTTCCGGCCGCGCCGTCGGCGCGCTTCTCGAGCTTCTCGATTCCCTCACGCGCTTTCCGGTTCGCCGAATCCAGCCTGCAAGAGGACACGGCGTGCAGACCGATGCACAGAGAGAAACCTGTGCGTCCCATCGTTCTGTCCAAAGATAGAGTTCTCTAAGGGCGCTATATCAAATGTATTATTATTATTATTATTATTATCGTCATTAAAGATGACCCATCCCCCGAGTCGCTTTGCCGGCAGAGTTCCGCGCTCAGCTGCGATGACAGCTGCATTTATGAGTCCGGCAGCAGCGGAGGCGACGTTCGGCGAGGCCGGCAGCCGGCTCGAAAACAAGCATTTAATATAATTCATTTGCATGGCGCCACGCCACAAGAGGACGTAATCTCTATTTAGGCACTACACGTGTGCCACAGGGCTCGAGCCCACGACCTTGCTCATGAAATGATCATTCGCAAAAGGCGAGCACCTTAACTAACCACTGGGGCCAAACCATCGGCGCCGCCCGCTGCACTTACTGCAGCGCTATGTGGTAGTGGTGCAGAGCGTCCTGCTTGTCTCCGCCGCTGCACGCCAGGCAGTCGGCCAGAAGCTGATGCAGCTTGGACGAGCTGTGCGACACCAGCGTAGACTTGAGGCTGCAGAACAAAGCAGCCGTCGGCAGCCATTGGTCGCAGAGCTGAAGCCCAGAGCGCCCAGCTCCTCCAAGAGGGCAGAGTTCCGTAGACGAAAAAACGCATCTCCCTTCTCTTCCTAGGCTCGGTGGCAGCGGCTGCAGCGGGAGCGGCTAATATAATAATAATAACAACATTATTACAGCATTTCTATTGCGCCATCAGAGAACCTAATCTCTTTCTAGGCACTTTACGTACGCTATAAAGAAAGAGTGGTCGAATGACTAGTGGTAACATGCACAATGTCAACATGCATGACATGGTTAGAGGTGACATGCACAGCACAGTGTCAACATGCTGCCATGCATAACTAACAAACATAATTAATATGTCATTAGCCTCAGGTCATGTCCCAGCACCTTTCAAAAAAGCTGTAGTCAGGCCACTTCTCAATAATAATAATAATAATAATTCACTTGATAAAGCGCCCTCAGAGAACTCAATCTCTCTCTAGGCGCTTTACATTTGCTGTAAAGTGAAATGCAATTGAATGGTAAGTAAAATCATGCTTGAAAAACAAACGAGATGAATAATATGGTTAGGGGTGACATGCACAGGGTCAGCATGCAAATGTGGTTAGTGGCAGCATGCACAGTGTCTCAAGAAAGCTACACTAGACCAAGAGAACTTAAGCAACTACCGCCTAGTCTCCCTTCTACTATTCCTATCAAAGACACTGGAACGGATCGTGGCAGACCAGCTAAACTCATATATCGAAACCCCACACCTTGCTAGTAAGTTCCAGTCTGGCTTGAGAGCTAATCCCTCCACAGAGTCAGCATTGCTTCGGGGAGACTCCAGAGTGTTGACGTGAATGGACAAAGATTATCTGAAGTACCTCTGAAATATGGAGTACCTCGGGGCTCTGTGCTAGGTCCGGTCCTTTTCACCGTTTATACTCTCCCTCTTGCTGATGTGATTGCCAAGCACAATCTAGGCTTTCACTTCTATGCGGATGACACTCAGTTGTACCTTTGCTTTGATCCCTCCCAGCCTTCGAGCACCTCAAATTCTCTCAACTCACTTGCTGCATGCATTGATGACATCCGCACATAGATGGCAGCAAATTTTCTAAAACTAAACAATGATAAAACTAACTTACTAGTTATGGGCAAACCCAGTGTGATTCAGAAATTGGAAAGGCTGACTTTAAAAATTGGCTCTGCCAGCATATCTCCAGTTGAATCAGCTCGAAATCTAGGTGTCATATTCCAAAGCGACCTCTCGTTAGACGACCACATCTGCTCCACAGTCAAATCTGCCTATTTTCAGCTTCATAACATTGCTAAAATTCGGGCTTGTTTAGATAAGGATACCACGTCCAAGCTGGTCCATGCATTCGTGACATCTCGTCTCGACTTCTGCAACTCACTGCTTACTGGCCTACCAGCATGTGCGATCAGGCGATTGCAGCTGGTGCAAAACTCTGCAGCTAGGCTTGTCTGTCGTAAGCGTCGCAGTTGCTACAGATGCTTACACCACTTCTCACCGACCTGCACTGGCTACCAGTCAAGCAACGGATTGACTTCAAGGTTTTGTCGCTCACTTTTAGGTCCCTTCATTCTATGGCTCCAGCCTATCTCTCCGACATACTCCCCCATCAGGCCAAGCATCGTACCACCCGCTTTTCGGAATCCACCAGTCTACAAATACCTCGTACAAACCTCAAATCCTTTGGAGACCGTGCATTTAGTTCGTATGCTCCCAAAGTCTGGAACTTCCTCCCGACCAGAACATCCCCTGACATGACCTCATTTAAAAGAAACTTAAAAACACCTATTTAGGTCAGCATTTAGTGGGTCCCTGTGATTCGTCCTTGATGTGCTTATGCGTGCTGACACTGTGCATGCTGCCACTAACCACATTTGCATGCTGACCCTGTGCATGTCACCCCTAACCATATTATTCATTTTGTTCGTTTGTCAAGTATGATATTACTCACCATTCAATTGCATTTCCCTTTGCAGCAAATGTAAAGCGCCTAGAAAGAGATTGAGTTCTCTGACGGCGCTTTATCAAGTGCATTATTATTATTATTATTAACATGTAAAACATGGTTAGTGGCAGCATGCAAAGTGCCAGCACACGTAAGCTCACAAAGGACAAATAAAAAAGGACACACTAAATGTTGTGATAACTATATGTGTTTTTAGCTTCTTTTTGAATGTCATCAAGTCATGGGAAGTCGTGACACTGAGTTCTACGCACTGGGAGCATACGAAGTAAAGGTTTCTGAAGGATCTGAGGCCAAACGATTTGAGTAAGAACACGACAGGTGGTACGATGCCTATCCTGGTGGCGGAGTAAATAGATTCTCATTGGCTGGAACCAGAGCATGAAGGGACCTAAAAGTAAGTGACAGAACCTTAAAGTCGATGCATCACTTGACTGGGAGCCAGCGCTATGGTCAGCAAGAAGTGGTGAGACGTGGCAACTGCCCCGCTCAGGACAGACAAGCCTAGCTGCACAGTTTTGCACCAGCTGTAAGCGCCTGATTGCATAGGCCGGAAGACCAGCAGGCAGTGAGCTACAGAAATCGAGATGGAATGCTACAAATGCATGGACTAGTTTAGATGTAGCATCCCTGTCTAAGCAAGCCCGAATTTTAGCGATGTCACGTAGCTGAAAGTAGGCATAGCCTTGACTTTGCAGATGCTACAGGAGATTTGCTAACAGAGCCGATTTTGAGCGGTGAGCCTTCCAGTTTCTGAGTGACACTTGGTTTGCCTTTGACTAGCGAGTCGGTTCTATCGTCATTCTATTTGCCAAGATGGTTTGGTCCAGGGGTTAAGGTGTTCGCCCCGACCAAGGTCCGGCTGAGGTCGTGGGCTAGAGCCCCGAGGCATATGTGAAGCGCCTGAATAGAGATTAAATTCTCTTCGGGCGCTATACAAAGGAATTCCAGTTTCTGTTTCCACAATTATACACACACACACACACACACATATTTAATTTGAGAACGTTTGCTGCCATCCACGTGCAGATGTCAGCAATAAGCCGAAGCCGGAACCGTAATGTACATTGAATGTCAGCAGGAAGCCGAACAACTAGAGTCTGGATAGAAAGCTGTCGCGTAGGACTCGACACTTGATACGACTAGCAAATAGTAGCTTTTGACAAGGATAGACGAGCATTATGCCTCCCTGCTCCAACCCGCTTGCAGACCACTCACAGCTCCATGGCTCTGTCGTACTTGGGCTGCAGCATGAGAATCTCGGCCAGCATGTACACCGACGGCAAGTGGCCCGGGTCACACTTGAGCGACCTCTCAAGGTAGGACTTGGCCTGCAGCGTGAGACAGCATGCGACAGACAGGTGGGGGCGGGGGCGCGTGGTACGAGGCACACTGATGCTCACAAGCGGGGGGGGGGGGGGGGGGGGGTAGAGGCGCTGCGGTTTCGAAGGGAGCAGCCGGGAGCAGCTTGTGCCAAGTGGGCGACGGCGTGCGCTGCACGTACCTTCTCCAAGTTCATTGGCTCTTTCGATAGACATTTACCATAGAGCTGCAAGTATGAAGCGGAACAGATCTTACAAAATCACATCCGGCTATGCGCAGCGGAGGTGAACTGCAACTTCTTTCAGAGCAAGGATTCAGATAGTCACAATCATCCGTATAGTGTAGTGGCAGAGCTGAGAACGATCCGATTCGGACAAAAAAATCAGGGCAAGCAGTGTCACCGCCAGTAGGATTCGAACCAGAAACTTTGGAGTCCAGAATCTAAGGTGGGCATACGAGCTTCGTTAACCGAGTGACCTCTGTGCCTTGACAATGGCAATGCATTTGACCTTGCTATGGCAACTTGGTCCTCTTCTCTATTAGTACAATCTTCTTATCCTTTTTTATTCATTCCAGATCTTGCTGCTGGAGCTAGGTGACAGTACACGCAATGCAAGAGGTGGGTGAGCACATGCGAGAAAGAGACACAGAGAGTAAGATAAAGAAATGTGTGTGTGCGTGTGTGCAAGCACATTTGAGGGGAGGGGCACATCACTAGACGTACGAGCACGTGTGCGTGCATGCATATGTGTGCGCGCATGTGAGGCAGCCGGAGAGAGAGAGAGAAAGAGAGAGAAAGAGAGAAAGAGAGAGAGAGAGAGAGAGAGAGAGAGAGAGAGAGAGAGGAAGAGAGAGAGGGGGGCCAGCTAAGCACAGGAGGCTGCAAATGCGCCTTACAAAAAGCCAATGTGGAACGACTATCCCCAGAAGTCAGGTGCTCAATCGTTAGCTAAGAATTCGAGCGCCCCTCCCCCCCCCCCCGTACCTGTGCTGTCGAGGAAGTATTAAAGCGCACAAAAACGCGTGCGACACAAGTGGCGTTCATCACCACGAGGCCACGATAGAAAGGCACTGCTAAGCAACGAAGGTACAGCATAGTACAGCAACCGGTACAGCAATCCACAGGTTGACAGGCAGGCAAGCAGGCAGCCGGCAAAAGAAGCAGAGAGAGAGAGAGAGAGAGAGGCACTTGCGAGAGCACCGATCGCTCTTGAGAGCACCGATCGCTCTGCATGCACGTGACACTTACGTAGAGAGTGCGTGCATTGGAGCCGATCTGCCGGCAAGCCGACGCGGCCACAGCTATCGCCTCCCTCACTCGATGAGTAACGATGTATGCATCGGTTAGCGCTAAAGAGAAAGACGGCGCTATACAGAAGGCTCCCCGACGCGGAAGAGGAGGAGGAGCAGACAGGAGCAGAAACGCCCTCGCCACTCCCTCGAGCCGATGACGAGCCAGCCGCCACGCGCCGCCCGTTCAGAGCTCGGAGCTCAGAGTTCACTCACCTCGGTAGCTCTCTAGACGCAGAGGTGCTACGACCATGGCCTCTCGATAATGCTCGATCGCCTCGGGCACTTTGCTCATGGGGGCCAGCGCCAGGCCCTTGAGCAGGTAGGCCGTGTAGCTCATGGGCTTCATGGTCAAAACCTGGGGGCGTCGGCAGCAGCGGCAGTAGCAGCAGAGTGCTTGAAGAGGCAACATCAGGTGCAGCAGCAGCAGCAGAGCAAGAAAAGAAATGCTGCCTAAACATGAGAAGATCCGACCCTGCTGCCAGCAGGGTCGGCAAGGCAGGAAGCAGCTACGCCTTGCAAGGATGTTGCTGGCCAGAGCGAGGAGAGTTTCGCCGTTGCATAGCTCATTAGAAACGATCACGAGGCTTCGCCTTCTACAGGAAAACGAAGGCACAAGAACAACAAAGGCTGCAGCTTTCCCCGCTCCACACTATTCTCTAGCCTCCTCCTCCTCCGCTGGAGAAGCAGCATCAGCCCCCACGCAGAGGCCTTCATGCACACCCACATCAGTCTACGATCAGTCAATCTCGCCAAGGTCAAGGTTGAGGCATATACAAAAAATTCTTGTTCTGCCTACGCACCAAATGTATGAAGAAAGCTCCATTTGGCGGTAACTTTGAAGTTGGCTGCCATGGTCTGCCCCCAGTTAGGACCAAGCTACTTGGCGCGTTACTGGGGGGTGGAATCCTCAGAAGGAAAGCAGCCTTTAGTTGAGGAATGGCGCAAACAGGAGCACACCGCGGGCACAGGCAGCACAGCTCCAACTTTATTGAAGTTCGACGAGTCATCGAGCCCACAACGGTAGCAAAGACAACAGTGGTATAACCAAAACATGGCCCAAAGACACGAGCAGTCTCACGCAGGTAAACTCGATGCCATGTACACTTGGAACGCTAGACAAACGTCTCACTCTTAGTGCCGCCCTGGTTTGGCCCAAGAGTTAAGGTGCTCCAATTTGACGACCGAGGTCGTGGGCTCGAGCGCTTCGGCAGGTGTGAAGTTCCCGGATGGAGATCAAGCAGGGGGCTATACATACAAAATGAATTATATTTATTTATAAATCTGTTCTTATTATTCCACGGTAGTACGTGCACAGTCTCTCTCCCCCCCCCCGACTAGCCGCAACTGCAGCTTACCTTTTGAGCCAGGTAGATGGCCTTGGTGTGCTTCTTCTCCGACAGATAGTAGAAGCCGTTGACTAGCCAAGGCTCGATCGCTTTCTCGTTGATGGCCAGCATTCGGGAGGCCAAGCTACAAAGGCATCGCCGAGCTGGCTGTCAACCGTCGGTCGTAAGCGCAGGCATCGAGTCACTAGGTGACCCTCGAAGCTAGCCGCAAGCAGCAAGCAGTCACGACGTCTGGCTGCCCTGCCCCTGCCTTATAAGGAGCGTAGCAGCAAACAGCGACAACAAAACAATGGACTGGATTTGGTAAGCATGCATAAACGAAATTCAGGTAAGTCCAGCGCCTCTGCAGCACAGCGTCTCCGGAAGGATGGCACGACCTAGCATGCACATATCGAGGCGCCGCCACGCTCACCACAGAGAGAACTGTACGTTTGGGACAGCTTCGGCAGAGTTCAGCAGAATTCACACCCAAAAACACGACGAACGATCGCCAACTTATCAGACGCGCCGTAGCCACCTGAGCGCTCACTCTCAGGCGGGAGCGCCGATGGAGCTCCGACGCGTCAGCCACGTGACCTAGATTTCCCACGAGAGCAGAGGAGAGCTAATAATGCCTGCTCTCGCCGATGGTACATGGCAAGCACACAACTACTCGGCCCTGGACTTTAGTTGAACGAGCGAGCGTGGCCATGGAAGAGGAAATCTCTCAAGGCCAAACGCCCAACGAAACTTAGAAAAAGGATGCTAATCGGATCCTAAGGGCTGCAGTAGAGCAACACGTGCTGTATGAAACACGTGCAGGCAGCCCGTGTCGGACGAGGAGAGACCGCCGGTCACGATGACACTCCAATGCGTTCACGACCGCAGAGATCGCGTGCAGAGAAATCTCGGCCAAAATTTGGGCAACATCAGAGAAGCTTTAACTGATTAACTGATCGAAAAGGCGATGGCTCAGTGTTATAGAGAACCAACAAGGCAAGGGCGTGACACGGCAAGCCGGGCTACAGCCTCGCCTGCAAGTGGAGGGGGGGGGGCGAACCATAAAAAGGCATGCCGGAAGTGCGGTGCCCACAAATACTGGTTGGCTCAATCCGTTAGGCTCAAGGTTGACCCTTTCCTTTGGAAGTTTCCGCCCCCTGACAAGTTCTTAGCCACGCCGATGCAGCTCGTCATCTGCGCAAATACTGCAGACACACACACACACACACACACACACACACACACACACACACACACACACACACACACACACACACACACACACACACACACACACACACACACACACACACACACACACACACGTACATGCACAGATCCTAGTGTTGCCGTCATGCAGAACCATGTCTCATGCAAGCCCACGTGCGTTGGTCATCCCCAGAGAAGGATCTAAGCATAAGAGCTGGCTAAAGCTGACGCAAGCGCATAGATGAGACCTGCCACTGACAGCAGCCAGAGGCCGCGTGCGACCGGCCGACAGCGGTGGCACAGCAGTGACAGCGCTGCCGCACGGCAGCGTGTCGAAGCGTGCCTAGCGCTGCTAGCGACCTGCAGGCGTGCCCGGTCTCGACAAGGGTTTCGCTGAGCGCGAAGCTGCCGAAGTCAGCAGCTGACCTCTCCAGCTCGGCTGAGTTCTTCTCTTCGAGCAGCACCATCGCCAGCTTTTCGGCATGCTTGGTCGCGTACGAGTCGTGTATCTCCATCTGGGCGAGCATGCACGCTCGCGCTCGGCCAAACGAAGCAGCAGGGTGTGCTGCGGCCGCCATCGCGTAGCGAGTGGTGAACGGGGCAGCCATGCATGCAGAGAAGCCACGAGTCAGCCTTTCGCCGGCAGCAGCAGCAGCGCCTTGCCTTCTGCCATGCAATCTTGGCCGACCCGTAGTGGCCGTTGTGATAGTGTGCCTCTCCTATCAGACCGAGGACATGCCCGCTGCCGCGAAGATGCTGCAACGACGGGCGTCCGTAATCGATCGATCGATCGAGCAGACAGCTCCATCCACATCTGGGGCCCCGTCTCGAGCCGATCGGTGGCGGCCGCAATGGCTGCGCCAGTGAGCAGAGCACTCCGCTCACTGGCTGGTGGGCATCCACCCGTGAGTCGCACGACCGAGGCTACCTTGCTCGGCAGGCAGGCCAGCCGGCAATGGTGCGGCTGCGAGTGAGCGGCGGAGGCGGCAAGGCGGGCACGTGCGATCGCTGCAGCAGACCTGCGTCTCCAGAGCGCTCAGGGTGGTGACAGCGCCGGCGTAGTCCCTGTTGGCCAGCATCGCCGTTCCGTTGACCAGCTGCGAGAACCTAGTCCGAGCAAAGCGGACGTAGGGAAGAAACCGTCAGCTAGCTACCTACCTACCTACCTAGTGCTCGCAGCGGGCCGGTGTGCTAGACCGACTGCCGTATGCTGACAATGGGAGAGTGCATGCCGGGCTGACGATGCAGACGTGGGGACGGGGCTCAGCGGCAGCAGCAGCAGCAAAAGCGATGCTGCTCACACCCACACCTAGTGTGCGGCGGCCCGGCACGCTAGACCAATAGCGCAATGCTGCCATCGGGCGTCGCACGGAGAGAGACCCGCTCTGCAAGCTGTGACGCCTGTCAGGCGAGCAGGTGGACACAGCGGCTGTGGCGGAGGAGCAGGTAGCTGCTGCTGCCGCTGCTGGGAGCAGCAGCAGCAGCTTCGGCAGAGCTGTGACCGGCATGTGGTGACAATATTCGGCAAAGAGCTACTCTCCAGCTGCCGACTATGGCACATCTTTTTCAGCGGTCCTGAACTGCTACTTCTATGCTACTCACTACCTCAACTGCTCTCCTGACTCTGCTATGCTTCCCACTTTCTCTTTGTTGCGTGAGACAAAGTCTGTTGGCTACCGAATGCGTACCGAAAGCCGCTTAGGCTGTGAGTGCGCTATACAAAACTCTCCTGCGTAACACCCACATGGTCTTTATGACTTTGTGGAGTTACTGACGGAGATACAAAGAGCTACGGTCCGATTGAAGGCCATAGCATGCATTGCAGGAGTGAGTCTGCTTCAAGTGGCCTGAATGCTGCGACTGTTGGGAAGGGGGTGGGGAAATCAAGGCGACCAGTAGTTCAGGTGGGGGGGGGGGTCCACTCTCGTATCGTCCGGTAGCACCCTTTACCAAAGCAGCGAGCTTGACTGGTACTTGGCAGTTACCGGTGCTCCCTAAAATAGTTTGGAGGTCACGCAACGAGTAAGAGCGCAGTGTGGAGCGCTTGCATAAGCGATGGCTTTTTTAAGCAAGCAAAGCAGTACAGGATATATATATATATATACATATATATATATATATATATATATGTGTGTATATATATATATGTATATATATAGTCTACCCGATTGATGAGCTTCCTTCAAGAAAATCGGTTCACTATGATAGTGAAGGCATAACAGTCTAAGCTCACAGACACAGACTCATGCAAAAGCTGCATCCGTTATGTGACAGTTATAATGATAATAACAATAATAACAGTAATAATATGCTAGGTTCACGGCACCCTAAAGGAAATAAATCTCCTTCCGGGCATTTTAAATGTGCTGCAAAGGTGGTCGAAGCTCCTATGCACGCACTGCACAATGCAGCCGCTGGGCTTCGCGTGGTTGACAAGTGCACCGGCAAGTGCTGGCGCTACTGCTTCGGCTTAGCAAGGTGTTGACAGCCAGCAATACTATTTCGTGTCGATACCGATTTCGAACGGCCTTTAGAAGATGCATACAGTGCCATGCTTTTTTGATGTAAAAAGAAAACTCGTTTACCTTCTTTCATCGCTGGCCAGCGTGGGATAGCTTGGGCCCGGTTGCCTGCCATTGCAGCAACACAGGGGGCAGTTGCAAAGCCCGTAAGCTACTCGGGGGGGGGGGGGTAGGGGGAGGGAGGGTGGTGGAAACCGCGCCACGTCGGCTAGCTCAAAGTCTCACGTGGCAGCAACCCTCCGAGTCCGAGCACGGGGGGGGGGGGGGGGGGGGTCACAGGTCACAGCTCACCAGCCTGTCTCGGCCAGCAGCTTGGGATGCTCGGCCAGCAGCAGGTTGCTGACGTCCGACGCCTTCGTGCCGAGAGCCAGCAGGCCTTCGAGTGCTTCGAACGACATGGGGCACTCCCTGCAGCGAGGACGGCAAGCATGGCAACGAATGATAATAACAAGGCAATCGCATAGCGCCACCTGAGAACTAAATCTCTCTCTCTCTCTCTCTCTCTCTCTCTCAGGGCACTTTATGTATGCTGTAACGGAAGCGTAGCAACAGAGGTTTGCAGCAATATGGTTTCAAATGCCCCTCTCCGAAATCCACAAGTTTTGATATGGACACGGACTCACGGAGCGACGCACAAGGATTGGTTCGAGGCATGGCTAAGCGGCTTGAGTCAGCTGCACGGGTGGTACGATGCCTAGTGTGACTCGGGAATAGTTCTGATTGGTAGGCTGGAGAATTAAGAGACCTCACAGTGAGTGACTGAACCTGTCTGCGTTACTGACAGAAGCCTGAATTACTGACAAAGCCGGTATATACCCTAAGCAATGCTGACTCTGTGAAGTGATTAGCTCTAAAACTAGAATACAACTTCTTTGCTGGGTTTGAAGTTTTAATAGAGTTCATAGTTCAGCTGGTCAGCCACGACTCGTTTTAGTGTCTCCGATATAAACGGCAGACTAGGGGAACCAGGCCGAAGTTGCTCAGGTTCTCACGGTCTAAGCAAGTTGCCTTGTTATAAGTGGCCTAACAGCAGCCTTTTTGAAAGGTGAAAGAACAAGACCCGAGGGGCCTTAGCTAATATCTATTATGTGAGCGCAATGGATGGCAGCAGCAAATCGATACAGCGCAGAAGAACAGTGGACGGCTAGAGGATCTAGAGGACTAGCAGTCAGCACTCCTCTCTGAGGCTGATCTTTTAGTCAGCCCTCCTCTCTTAGGCTGATCTTTTAGTCAGCTTTCCTTTTTTAGGCTGATCTTTTAGTCAGCTTTCCTTTTTTAGGCTGATCCCTTAGTGAGCTCTCCTCTCTTTGGCTGACCTCTTAGTGAGCTCTCCTCTCTGAGGCTGATCTTTTAGTCAGCTCTCCTTTTTTAGGCTGATCTCTTAGTGAGCTCTCCTCTCTTACGCTGATCTCTTAGTCAGCTCTCCTCTCTTAGGCTGATCTTTCAGTGAGCTCTCCTCTCCGAGGCTGATCTCTTAGTCAGCTCTCCTCTCTTAGGCTGATAATAAAAAAAAACAACTCGGAGGTGACGAAGCAGCTCGGGCCGCCGCAGGACGGCTTCACATGGCAGAGGCTGCACGCTGATATCGGCATCGAACGGTCACACATGGAGCAGGGCGCCGAAGGGAGAAGAGCACGAACGCCTAGGACCCAGGCAGCACAGTCGACCTCAGCTCCTCCGGCACTCAGTGGCAGCTGGAGAGTACCAAGGTAAGGAGGAGAGACTGGATGCTACGCGATGCGTTCGCTTTTTTTATTCGCTCGACCGTGAGCAGCGGCAGTCTCTCAATGAGAGTCCTTTCTCTTTCTCTATTTCTCTTTCTCCGCTACAATAACGATGCTCTGAGTCTGGACAGGCGGGGTGGTGGCAGCAGCGATGCACGAGAGTGCCCCCCCCCCTGCAGGGGAGGGGGAGGCAGGGCAACTTCACACTCGCCTGAGCACCTCTTTGTAGCAAGCCGTGGCCGACCGCTGGCCGCCAGTGCGCTGGTACAGCTGCCCGAGCAGCAGGCTGACGTGCACGCCTCGCTTTCTCGTCGACACCGCCTCGAGCTGCAAATGGCCAGCTCGCGCTGTCACCACCGGCGCGCTGCAGCGGCGGCATGGCAGCGGCCAGCTCTAGGAAGCGACGGCGGCGGATGTGACAGAGGGGGACGGACGCACCACTGCCACGGCGTCCTTGTACTGCTTCAGGTCCCAGTAGACTTTGGCGAGCAGGAGCCGCACTTCAGCCTCGGCGGTCAGCTCCTGAAGGAACCGAAGAGATACACTATACGGCGCAGCTGTGGCTCTGACTGCTGCAGGATGTGACGTCAGCACGCATCGCTGGCTGCACCGGTGGGGGAGGGCACTCGCCCGATATGCAGCTTCGCCACTCCAACTGAGGCAGACAAGGGCTGCGGTGGCAAATACAATGGTCGAGAGTGGCAGCGGCACCGTCGCTAGCAAGAGGCGGTAGCACTGAGAGACTCGCAGGTGACGGCGGCACGAGCGGGCGCCCAACGTCTGCTGGTTCGCAGCGCGCAACCGGAAGCAACGACTAAAAGGAAGGGGGTGACCCTTGCAGCGGGTGCTTATGAAGTCACTCAAAGCCAAGTCTACCAGCCTGCTGACGCTACTCCCGGAGAAAATAAAAGACACTAGCTGATTTAGCAGCCTCTTTTGGATGGCGACAGAAGAGCTTTTATGGCTATCGCAACCGCTTGCAGCGGCGATAAAGAATCGACCACCGCAGGATTCGAATCCACGACCTCGGGACCGAGATCGTGAAAAGAAGCCACCTTACTTATTAGTGTGCCATCACGGCTCACCAAGGGAGTCCCGACACCCTCGAGGCAGCGCCAGATTCCTTTCCAGCATAAGTAAAAGGCCTAAAACTCGAGCTAGTTCACACATGATGCTCTGCAAATGCCACATCATCATCATCATTATTATTCTCATCCATTAGAGGCGAGGGGCTGGCTACACCGGAGCAGCAGTGCATCAGCCACGGCTACGATCACTGGGCGCCAACATCACGCCGTTGAGGATATTACTCTCTTGCTCTTTCAGCCGATTGACTCATCCGATGAAGAAATGGATGCTGACTCTTGTCCTCCCCCACTAGCCCTCCGATTTAAGCCGCTGAGGGCACAACTCCCGAGAAACGCAGGCACTGCTGCTGGCGGGCTGCATCTTCTTTCAATCCTGCCCTAACATTTCTCTGTACGGTGCTCTGTGCTGTGCTCTCGTGCGTCAGCTATGCACGTTCCCATTTACACGCGGTTCACGATGCGCTCTCAGCAGCTAGCGGGACTTTGCAGAGCGAGATTTGCCCGATGATCAAGTCGCAGCAGCTGCTGCGCAGCGCAGGAGGCCAGCCAGCGGTGCAGGCACGCACGGTGCACAGTGCACAACAGCCCCTGCGCTTGCTCACCGCTGCGCTAGTGGCGGCGGCAGAAGCGGCGGCCGCGCCGGTCGTCTTGACGACGACGACGCCAACGTCCCGCTTCATTCCGCGCTTAACCTGCAGCGCCACCTTAAGAACGCTCTGCAATAGAGGAGGGACGCGTGGCAGATGGGCGATCGGCAGCGATGCAGAGCGACCAAGTAAGTCAAGGGGACGGAGCTAAAGCAGCACCAAAGCGCCAGAGAGCTCTTGGATTCCGGCCCTTGCGACGCACGAGACGTGAGTACACTGGCAGGTGGCAGCACACGGATCGATGCCTGCACCCCTGCATGCTCCAACGAGCTAGCAAGTGAGTACCGAGTTTAGTCGGACAAGCAAGGATGATTTAGAACGAGCATCGATGGCCATGACTGCAGTCGGCCTAGCGCACTACTGGCGGCACGGTTCACAGGGCTATGAGTGCCCGTCCGTCGACAACTAACTGAACTACTAACAGCTCAACTAACTGCAGCTGCAGGCATGCAACTAAAGCACACTCCGTACGACCAGCACAATACGGTGGCACAATTGCATGCAAGCAACATGGAGCAACATGCAGGCAATGTGGAGCAACATGGTTAGCATGCAAAGAAAGAAAACAACAACAGAAAAGCCACTGCGGAACTCAGCGGGCAACGCACACATTAGCAGCACCAGCAGACGAACGACCACATTTCCAGCAGCACCACGTTCCAGCAGTATTACACAGCCGGCCCGCTACTTGTACCGAGTAGCAAAGCGCCCAGATAGAAATTTAGCTCTTTTGAGGCATTATACAAACAATCTAAGATTACTATTATTATTATAGTTTTTATTAAGAAGAAAGGCAACTGAATGGCGCCTCAGACGAATGCTGGACAACAAAAGCCAAATGAAATGCTTAAGTCTGGTGCCAAGTCTCTCACTGCCTCTCCTACGCCAAACATTCCAAACCTACACTAGGAGGTAATAATGGAGGTCCTGCAACAAGGCATTATGCGACAATCTAGCAAACCGATGCAACTGGAAGGTTCTCTCTCCATGACGCTTCACAAACGTCATGGGTTTCAAACCTGCTGTGGCCGATTCTATATTGCCCACTGCAAACAGTGGTGATAGCCCTCGAGGCAGCAGCTGCTGCTGTATAAATGAGGCTGTTTAAACAAACTTACTAGTGATGGGCAAACCAAACAAGACTCAGAAATGTGAAACCCTAACACTCAACATCGGCTCAGCCAGCATATCTACTGTTGAATCTGCAAGTAATCTATGTGTCCTGTTCCAAAGTGACCTTTCATTAGACGACCACATCAACTTTGCGGTCAAGTCTGCTTACTTTCAGCTACATAACATTGCTAAAATTCGGGCTTGTTTAGACAGGAATACCACGTCTAAATTGGTTCATGCATTTGTGACAGCCCATCTCAACTTCTGTAACTCACTGCTTGCTGGTCTACCGGCCTGTGCAATCAGGCGCTTACTGTTGGTGCAAAACTCCACAGCTGGGCTCGGCTGTCGTGAGTGTCGAAATTGCAACATCGCACCACTATTTGCCGACCTGCACTGGCCCCCAACCAAGCTGCGTATCGACTTCAAGGTTCTGTCACTTACTTTTAGGTCCCTTCATTCTCTGGCTCCAGCCGACCTATCCGAATTACTCTCTCATCAGGCGAAGAATCATACGACCCACTGTTCTGACTCGAACCGTTTAGCCATACCTCGTACGAACCTCAAGACCGTTGGAGGCCGTGCCTTTAGTTCCAATGCACCCAAAGCCTGGAACTCACTAACAACACAAGTCACGTCCCCTGATATGACGACAATTAAAAAGAAGCTTTAAGGGCACCTTTTTATTAGAGCATTTGGTGGGTCTTTGTGATTCATCCTTCGTATGCACCTGCTTACACTATGCCAGCTGCTTGCAGATGTTACCACCAATCATTTGGTAATGCCTTTCTATACAGCATCTACCAAGGGCCTAGAAAGAGATTCAGTTCTCTAAGAGTGCTATACAAATGTATATAATAGTTATTATTTTTATTTGCTGACCTATAAAATTTTTTAAAACAGAAGACAAAATGGCATTCACGAGAAGAGTCTTTTTTCACCATTGTTTATACAGTTGCTACCGAAGTTTAAATTATACCATTTATTTTGTATTATACAATTTCTGTGGCAAAACTAAGATCCTTAGAGGCATCGTCATCATCGGCAGCAACGGCAGCAGCAGTAGCTACGGCAGCAGCAGTGATAGGAGCATCGGCAGCAGCAGTAGCAATGACAGCAGCAATAATAGCAGCATCTGCTATGGCAGTAGCTACGGCAGCAGAAGCAACAGCAGCAGCTATAACAAGAGCAGAGATGGCAGCAGCAGCAGCAGATCAGACCTCGGCCTTACGATGTTCCTGCGTCTTGTAGAGGGCTTCGCCATACCAGACGAGAGTTTGATAGTACTGCTTCACACTGAGATAGCTGGAGTCTGACTCGTTGATCGTCAGCAACAGACTTGCCTAACGGAAACAGAAGCAATCACTGCACGGTGGCAATATCCTTTCCTGCCACTGTTCGCTGCTAATTTTATCGTCATGGGTCATCGACTGCACTCCCAAGTGAGGCGATTGCAGCTTGTGCAAAACTCTGCAGCTAGGCTTGTCTGTCGTGAGCGTCGCAGTTGCCACATCACTCCACTTCTCGCCGACCTGCACTGGCTACCAGTCAAGCAACGGATTGACTTCAAGGTTTTGTCGCTCACTTTTAGGTCCCTTCATTCTATGGCTCCAGCCTATCTGTCAGATATACTACCCCATCAGGCCAAGCATCGTACCACCCGCTTCTCGGAATCCAACAGTCTAGAAATACCTCATAAAAACCTTAAATCCTTTGGAGACCGTGCATTTAGTTCATATGCTCCCAAAGCCTGGAACTCCCTCCCGACCTGCGTCAAAACATCCCCTGACCTGACCACATTTAAAAGGAACCTAAAAACACACCTATTTAGGACAGCATTTAGTGGGTCCCTGTAATTCGTCTTTGATGTGCTTACACGTGCTGACACTGTGCATGCTGCCACTAACCACATTTGCATGCTGACCCTGTGCATGTCACCCCTAACCATATTATTCATCTCGTTTGTTTTTCAAGCATGATTTTACTTACCATTCAATTGCATTTCACTTTACAGTAAATGTAAAGCGCCTAGAGAGAGATTGAGTTCTCTGAGGGCGCTTTATCAAGTGAATTATTATTATTATTATTATTATTATTATTATAACAATGCATCTCAATTTTCTTTGTTCTTCGATAAGAAGTCTGTTAGTACATTTTGCTGCTTTGGCTATGAGTTTGCTAAGGAAACTCTCCAGTATAGCAAACACTTAATCCTCGTGACTTTGCCGAGTTACTATAGTATGTATAGCACACTCAGAGAACTGAATCTCTTTCTAGGCACTTTATAAATGCTGCATATAAAGCATTACTAAATGTTTGGTGGTAACATCAGCAAGCAGCAGGGGGACATGACTTGTGTTGTTAGTGAGTTCCAGGCTTTGGGTGCATTGGAACTAAAGGCACGGCCTCCAACGGTCTTGAGGTTCGTACGAGGTATGGCTAAACGGTTCGAGTCAGAACAGTGGGTCGTATGATTCTTCGCCTGATGGGGGAGTAATTCGGATAGGTCGGCTGGAGCCAGAGAATGAAGGGACCTAAAAGTAAGTGACAGAACCTTGAAGTCGATACGCAGCTTGGTTGGGGGCCAGTGCAGGTCGGCAAATAGTGGTGCGATGTTGCAATTTCGACACTCACGACAGCCGAGCCCAGCTGTGGAGTTTTGCACCATCAGTAAGTGCCTGATTGCACAGGCCGGTAGACCAGCAAGTAGTGAGTTACAGAAGTTGAGATGGGCTGTCACAAATGCATGAACTAATTTAGACGTGGTATTCCTGTCTAAACTAGCCCAAATTTTAGCACTGTTATGTAGCTGAAAGTAGGCAGACTTGACAGCGGAGTTGATGTGGTCGTCTAATGAAAGGTCACTTTGGAACAGGACACATAGATTACTTGAAGATTCAACAGTAGATATGCTGGCTGAGCCGATGTTGAGCTTCAGGATTCCAATTGTCGAGTCATACTTGGTTTGCCCATAACTAGTAAGTTGGTTTTGTCGTCATTCAATGTAAGAAAGTTTCCTGCCATCCATGTGCAGATGTCATCAATACGTGCAGCAAGTGAGTTGAGAGAATTAGTCGTGCTCGAGGGCTGGGAGGGATCAAAGCAAAGGTACAACTGAGCATCATCTGCATAGAAGTGAAAGCCTAGATTGTGCTTGGCGATCACATCGGCAAGAGGGAGAGTATAAACTGTGAAAAAAAGCAGATCAAGCACACAGCGCCGAGGTACCCCGACCTTAAGTGGTTCCTCGATAGAACTTTGTCCATTCACATTAATACTCTGGAATCTCCCACTGACGAACACATATGCACAAATAGTGGCTTGAGGAACACACATCTTCATCCAAGCTGAGATAATAACATTCATGATTGAATTGCTCACTAAGAAAAACCTAATCTCTTCATGGATATTTTAACTATGCAGGAATGGAAGCATGTCAACTGATATGTAATTTCGTGCACAATTTCAGCATGTACAAGCACATCAAGGACAACTGAAACAATCTACATGCTCTGAGGAAAAGATGGGCTTTCAGATTCATTTTAAATGTCGTAAAGTCAGCAAATGTCAAGAAGACATTCGACGGCGAGTTTGAGGCTTTGGAAGCAAAGGAACCTGCAGGCCTCCATCCAGAGGATTCGAGGTGCACAGCCGAACGAGCCGACTCAGAGAAGCGAGTGGCATTGAGAGAGGAAGCCACCGGAGGAGCGAGTAAGTCCAGATGAGTCGGAGTCGGAGCAATAGAACGAAGGAGCCGGGATGCTCGTTGTGAGCTCCTGAAGTTGAAGCGCTGCTTGATAGGTGGCCAGTGCAGGTCGGGGAGAAGTAGTGCAGTGTGAAACGCAGCGACGTTCACGACAGACAATCCTAAGTGGCAAATTCCCTGCACTGCCAGTAATTGTCTCATTGCACCACGGGTACGAATAGCTGCAAGGACAGAGTGCACAAAGCTTCAAGTTTAAAGTTTAAGTGCACAAGTTAAAGCGGATGTCACGAAAACGTAGACTGACTAAGCGTGTGGTACTCTCTAAAACGGGCCTGACAAATTTTTCTATACCGGGCAGGAGAAAGCAGGCAGACTTGACAGTAGAGTTGACGTGGTCATAAAGCAAAAGGTAATTCTAAATCAGGTCCTCATCATGCCATGCAAATGCAGCAGGGGCCACACAGCCGACACGCTGATTGAACCAATTTTGAAGGTTATGGCCCTCCAGTCGCCCATGACTGGAAGCAAGTCGAAATTACTGGCCATTCACTTTGAGAAAGTTAGCTGTCATCGTCCAAGTGCAAAAACATCGGTAATATAGACTGCGAGGGACCTGAGATAATTTGAGGTTGAAGGCAGGGAGGTATAAAAGCATACGTGCAGCAGCGTGTCTGCATAGAGATACAAGCCTAGGTTTCACTCGGCGACTATCCAACGATGAGAGAGAGAGAGAGAGAGAGAGAGAGAGAGAGAGAGAGAGAGAGAGAGAGAGAGAGAGAGAGAGAGAGAGAGAGAGAGAGAGAGAGAGAGAGAGAGAGAGAGAGAGAGAGAGAGAGAGAGAGGGAGAGGAAGCTAGATTCAATTGAGCATAGAAGTGAACCTAAAACAGATCCCTGGGTTACCCAGTACTTTTAAGTCTTCAAGGATTACTTTTTGCCACAGTCATCCAAGCTCTGAAATCTCCCACCAATGTAAGACCCAACCTATTGCAGCCCAGCGACAGCGATGCGAGATGATAGGCCACCATTAAGGACTTGGCTATCCCCGGTAAAAAATCCAGCCAAGAGATCCAGCAAAACTAGCCGAGTGACTTCCCCCAAGTCAGCATTCCAGAAAGAACAGACCCGACCGCAGCGTCCTGAGGAAGCTGTTATAAGGACGGTCCGCTCTCGCTGCGATGAGGACGGCAAATGGCCCAGTGCACCACTGGCCCAGTGCAATTTGAATTTTGAAGCTACGCCGGACTCCGCGCGTCGCTAACTAGCGAGCTCACAGATAACGCTCGCTCTCCGGAGCGCGCCCTCATACGGTGGCCCCGAACCAGAGGCGGCAGCGAAGCCGCAAGCCGCTGCCGAGAGGAAACGAGAAAACTTTTGTCCGCAGCCATAAGTGCACGTGAACTACAAGCTACAAGAGTTATCGGCTCTTACCAGAATTTTGACATCATTGTAGAATTCAAACTTGTGGAGTCGCTTCAGCTGAGCATACGAATCCATGACGCGGGGCGCGCAGTCAAACCTGCCGCCGTGTACGCGAGAGCTCACCAGGGGCGGAAGTTAATTGGGCCCCTAACCCCTACGAACCGCGAACGTCCGCCAGATGCCGGAAGCCTATCGGAAGCCTTCTTTTGCCGCGGGTCGAACTCTGGAGGCTTTTTATTACCGTCTGAATCGCGGGGTCTAGAAAAGATTTTGCGCTTCAGTTTCACCGCTCAATTATAAAAACTCAATGCCGGCAATAAAAATTTGCAAGCCGCTATCGAACTTGCCTGGCAGCAAGGTTTCTCGAACGGAATTCTTGCTAGCTATTGGAAAATAATGTTTGAGAAATCTTAAAATCTCTTAAATTTGAAAATCCAGCCATCGTGACGGGCTCGGCGAATATTGAAATGGCGGCGCGCGAAATCAAACGGCTCGTGGCCAATATCTCTTTCCGTGATTCCAGATGTACGCAGGCTAGGAAACGATCGCACGACAATATACGGCCATGCCTTATAAAGGCCAAAATTACGTAACAGGCTTCGAGTGGCGTACAAAGAGTTGGCTTTGGCGTTCAAACTGAGTTGCACTCTTGGCCACTGAGCCCTACGTGAAAAGGAGTTGTTTAGCGGAAATCGCTCGAAATTTAATGAAATTTATTTCCGTGCTTTCTACCGCAATACAAATACTCTACACTTGATTCGCTGATCAATTAGCAGGTCAAAATACATTTCCGGATAGTCAGATGATGTGAAACGGGGCAAGAACAGCGGTTCCTTTTCAGCGGTCCTGAGCTGCTACTTCCATGTGACTCACTACCTCAACTGCTCTCCTGACTCTGTTATGCTTCCCACTTTCTCTTTGTTGCGTGAGACCAAGTCTGTAGGCTACCGAATGCGTACCGAAAGCCGCTTAGGCTGTGACTGCGCTATACAAAACTCTCCTGCGTAACACTCACATTGTCTTTGTGACTTTTTGAAGTTACAGACGGAGATACGGGCTGGCCCGGCCCATGTGTGTGCCGACACTCCACAAGCGCTGCTGCAGCCGGAGACACAGTAATATAACACTAATTGTTGGCCATACCACGAGAACGTAAAAAATACCAGCTGATTTAACAGCCTCCGGTGGGCGAGAGGGGCGAGGAGAGTTGTGCTTCGCCCTGCTCCGCGTGGAGGTGTAATGAACCGGTGGTGTTGCACGTCGGCTAGCGTTCTGTGCAGTACGCAACGATAATTCCGACTACAACGGCCAGCAAAGGGCGGTGGCTGAGCAAGTCAGGCGGACTCGGCAGCCTACAACCTGGTAGGTAACCGAGGAACGCAGATGTATGCATTTTGGAATTAAAACCCCAGTTACGCAATTTCTTTTTTGGAAATACAAGCTGTGTGACAGTTCGACTGTTTTGGGCATCCATTTGGGCCATGCTATCGTTGGCCGTAGAGCGACAGCGCGAGAACGATATGAAACGAAATTGAGTGGATACACTTTGCGCATTTGTCTGTATAATTTGGAATGAAAACCGTAGTTTCGCTAAGCATTTTGTAAAAATGACAGCCGTATCGCCCTTGAAACGTGTAAAAAGGCTGGCTGGCCCGGCCCATTGTAGGCCGTACCACGAGAACGTAAAAAATACCAGCTGATTTAAGAGCCTCTTTTGGATAACGACGGATGAGCCTTTACGGCTATCATTACCACTTGCAGCAGCAATTAAGGAACGTCCACCACAGGATTCGAACCCACGATCTCGGGACCAAGGTCGTGAAAAGCAGCCGCCTTTCCTAGTGTGCCCTCAGGGCTCACCAAGAACGTACCAGCACAATTGCAAGAAATTTTCTGGGTACGCCCGTAATATCATCTTGTAAAATTGGAATCAAAGCCGCAGTTTAATAGCATTTCTAGTTGAAATGGCAGCTGCATCGCCTTCAAACTGCATGAAAAGGCTGGCTGGCTGGCCCTCTCTGACAATAATCTGTCAAATGTAACCTATCGCCCCAAGTACCAAGTCCTTCTTTATCTAAGATTTCTCTGATTTTATTTCTATTCAATGTGCAATCAGTCGATCTTTCCTCGATGTGCGTGATTTTAACATTCGTTTTGAGAACCTAACTAATGCCTTAAGTGCGGAATTCAATGCACCGACTGACTTATTGTCTCTTGTGGCTCATGTACATGACCCCAATTCCAACAAGAGGTACTAGCTTACAATCACCCTCTTATTAATGAACCCAAACAAAGCTAAGTAGCCTCAGTTGGCTGTAGTGCAATACGACCAGCTAAGGGTCAACAGCTATGCTAAGCGTGGTCTTTGAATTGAGTACGGATGGGCGATTACGCTTCTTAATCTGGGCCGTCCGGTATTCATCCGGGAATTCGTCAGCCGAGCCATTGAATCTGATGCGCGTCCAGGTCGCTCAGATATACACATCTAGAAGGGTGGATACCAGGCGTTCCTCGACCATGCCGCCAACCACAGAAGGCAACGAGGACCCACAACTAGACCGAGACTGGAGTTAAGCACAGTCACTGTTATGGTTTGTATGTACCGCTTTACCCTATAGCATGTTGCTCTCCCCTTCCGTATCCACGAGCAATCGGCGTAGCCGGGACATTATTGGTTGGGTGGGAAGTAGCCTAATGTAATGTATCTCCGTCATTAACTCCACAAAGTCATAAAGACCATGTGGGCGTTACGCAGGAGAGTTTTGTATAGCGCACTCACAGCCTAAGCGGCTTTCGGTACGCATTCGGTACCCAACAGACTTCGTATCACGCAACAAAGAGAAAGTGGGAAGCATAGCAGAGTCAGGAGAGCAGTTGAGGTAGTGAGTAGCATTGAAGTTGCAGTTCAGGACCGCTGAAAAAGATGTGCCATAGTCGGCAGTTGAAGAGTAGATGTCGTTGCGTAAGAATTGTGGAAGCGAGTTTCACAGTCTAGGACCTGCACAGCTAAAGCTTCTAGCAACCTTCGCCTCGAAGAAATTATTACCAAATTCTGCTCATCTGACCACATGCAGATGGAATTCAGTTTAAATTGTGTGCCATCCTCAGCATCCAAAATCAACTGTGAATTGCGAAACGTCAAGAGCCTTGACATCGATGATGTTCGAGCAAAACTATCTTTTTCGTCCCTGGTGCTCAGTCTCTCTTCCGACCAGTCGTCATTGGTAGAATGCTACAAGATTATACCAGCTAACGTTTTCGACAAGTTTTCTCCGCTGATTATGCATACTGTGACCCTCGCCGAGACGGCCTATGGTCTACCGCAGCCATTAAACTAGCCAGGTCCATCTAAGCGAAAGCTTAAGAGAGCTTACACAAAATCAGGACTGACTGTCCATCGTCTAGCCCACGAAGACAACTGTAGATCGTACCGATCGATCCTAGAAAAAGATAAGTCTAGATTCTATACAAATATTTTTGAATCACAAATGCAAAATCTAGAACAAATGATTAATCATCTTAGTTCAGCTTCTGACCTAGAGATTCATGTGGCGATTTAGCTGAACGTTTCTTTTGCTTCTTTGTGAGCAGGATAACAAATTTCAGAAAGTCCATCGCTAAGGTAGCAGTCTCCCCTCTGGACAACTCTCCCTCAATAACAACCCCACAAGACTCATCTCCCTCAATCTCGTGCTTCACTTCAATGTCTGTATTCAACGCTGGCGAAAGCGATCAAATTCAGAAATGAATCTCCCTTTTCAAAGAAGATGACTACTGGATAATAATGATAATACATTTGCACATCGCACTTAGAAATAGAAAACCGAAACTCTTTCTAGGTACTTTACAGCTGCATAGAAATCATTACCAAACGTTTGGTGGTAACATCCGCAAGCAGCAGGCGTAGCATGAGCAGGTACATGTACAGGAAGAGAGATTCACAAAGTCCTACCAAATGCTTTAATAAACATGTTTTAATTAACGTGTGTCAAGTGTCAATGTTTTAAGCTTCTTTTTAAATGTCGCTATATCAGGGGAAGTTGTAACGTGCATCGGTAGTGAGTTACATACTTTAAAGTTATAGGAACCAAAGGTACGGTCTCCAACGGTTTTGAGGTTTATACAAGGTACGGCTAAACGATTCGAGTCAGAACAGTGGGCCCTCTGAATAGACTACTTCCTTCTAGACATTGTTTCCACTGTCCTAGTTCTACGATGCATAGATCTTATTCAGCCAAGCATAATCAATATGTCCTCAGTCTCAGTTCTTGTCCCCGAACCATTCAAAAAGAGTGTAATTAGGCAACTAATTAGAAAGCAACTTTAGACTAAGACAGCTTGAGCCACTTTCTCCCGGTTTCTCTACTACCGTAACTATCTAATACACGGGAGAGGGTTATGGAAGACAAGCCGATCTCTTATAATTAATTATCAAACCAATGAAGTAAGTCCCAGTCTGTCTGGCTTTAGAAGTAATCACTCCACAGAGTCAGTATTGCTAACGACCATATTAGCAATGCAGACTTAGGTAAAGTCTCAGATTGTTTTGTTAAAAATCTTTTATGCAGCGTTTGATACTATTGATCAAAGAGTCCTGATTGAGCGCCTCTCATTTCGCTTGTGCATCAATGGCAATGCACTGCAATGGTTTAGCTCTTTTCTCAATGGAAGACTCTAGAGAGTTAATGTGACCGGACAAAGGTCATATGCGGAACCGCTTTTGTATCTCCATCCGTAACTCCACGAAGCCAAAAAGACGATGTAGTTGTGACACAGGAGAGTTTGTATGAGCACTCAAAGCCTAAGCGGCTTTCGGTACGCATTCGGTAACCAACAGACTTCGTCTCACGCAACGATGACAAAGTAAAAAGCCTAGCTGAGTTGGTGAGCAGTTGAGGTAGCGAGTAGCTTTGAAGTAGCAGCCCAGGGCGGGTGGAAAGGACGAGCGATAGTCGGCAGTAGGAGAGTAGATGTCGGTGCGTAAGAATTGTGGAAGTGAGTTGCACAGGCTAGAACCGGCAGAGACAAAGCTCCTGTCACCAGCAGTCTTCAAGCGAAGGAATGGAACAACAAATTTCTGTCCCTACAGTACCTGCGGGAACGGAGAGGCTGAAACTGGTAGTACAATTCAGCTCGGTATGAAGAAGCCAAGACGTGGGTGGGCCTTGTGTCAGCGTAAAAACTTGGCTACGTAGCCGTTGATCCACGGGCAGCCATCCAATCTCTTTCAGGAAAGGAGACACGTGGCCAAACCTTTGGGATTTGTAGACTAGCCTTGCAGCGAGAATTCACCACCAGTTGAGTGGCCTAGTGACTTTCTTTAGAGCCCAGCCAAAAGAAAATTGCAATAATTTGGCCCAGACAGTACCAAGGAGTTGGTTACATTTCCTGCAAAAAGGACAGAACCAATGAATTTGTGGAGCGCTCTTTCGCCAACCCTCTGCCCTTCGCTCGCCCCATCCTGCTGCACCTGCCAACGCCAGATATCTTTGCCATAGGCTGCTTGATCAGGTCTTTAAATGCTCATCTTTATGGCCTCCTGATGACGACCAATTCTCATTTACGCATATTTAAGCGGAACCATTCGAAGTCCTGCCAGTTAATACTAGTTTTTATTCTTTTCATTGTAGTCGGCATATCTAAACTAAGGTCACTGCCAGTAGTACAAAGCTTCTTAAATATAAAATACAATTCATTTGATAGCGCTCCTACGAAAACTTAATCTCTATTGTGGCGCTGCACATATGCCACCGGGCTCGAGCTCACTACCTCGGTTAGAGAGAGCACCTTAACCACTGGGTAAAACCAGCGACAGCTTGATCGCTGACCTTGAACTGAAGACGTGCTTATAAAACAGCCCGACTAGTAAACAGCGAGAGATATATAATTATGCGCGCTGCGAGATTCTTTCACGACTTACAAAATTGGCCTGTATTGAACGTGTGACCGAGGTCGCTTCCTTGGAGCAACAGTCTGCCGGTCGGCACCGTGAGCTGCTGGAGAGTTTAAGCTGAGTCTGTCGGACGTCAACGGCCGTATCAATCATCGTGTATAAGCGATTCTGTGCGATTTCACTAATTTTGTGTTGCCGTTAGCACTGATTGCGGGATTTCGAGAGTGGTGTCGTTTCCGCTAGGGAGTTTCAGATCTCTGCACATTGCTTACAGTACCTGGCTAGCCCAACTAGATAGGACCACAAGTACTTGACTATAGGAACTAAATGCACCGTCTCCAAAAGATCTCGGTTTATTAGAGGCACGAGGTATTCGGCTTGTTAGATGCGACATAGAGCGACAGAAGAGCCTTAACGGCTATCGGCACCGCTTGCAGCTAGAATACAGGATCGCCTGCCCGGGATTTGAAACCACGATCTCGGGACCCAGATCGTGAAGAGCAACCAGCTTACCTAGTGTGCCATCACGGCTCACCAACGTGGCAGTTGCAATGTACATGACGGACACACTTCGCTGCCGAGCTTACCATCAGCAGTCAGCATGTATCGGACTGGCAGGAAGGCCTGCAATTAGGAATTCCAGAGACTTTCCGAGGGGATGAGTCGCAGATGCAAGGATCTCTATAAAGTTTCTTTGATCGTCATTCGAAAACGCTTGCCATCATCCAAGGGCTATTGTCAGCAACACACGCTGTGACGGAGAGTTTTAGATGCTGATTTAAGGCATCTCTTTACAGTTGGTCCGTCCTTCATTACTTGCAAGGGTAGGTGCTTTCCAGACTTCGACGCTAAAGTCTATTCGAAATAAGTATGGCACACTAGCACGAATGGCACAGCTAGTACGCTGCAGACTTTACAACTTGGACATTGGATTCAAGCAGCATCACTGTCATTGCAAGCCGGTGCTGGTCTGAGGTGGAGTTCGGAGATTGCAGAATTCAAGGCGGTTCGAAGATGTAGCCCTTAAGTCCCGTAAAGTGCAACAGACTGAGCGGACGACAGTAAAGAGGGATTGCAGTGCATGGGCAGGCCAGGGAGGGGCAGGTCACTGGCAGCTAAGACCACGACACATTATCGTGAAATGAAAAGCTGCAAGCTGTAATATGACTAAAAGACGGAACAGCAAGAAAGTAGTGAACACTGCTGTACGTTTGCTAACTGCCTCAGATGCTTGCTAACTGGCGGGAGGGGGAAGCATAGCAGCAACTCGAGCAAAGCTGGGGGGGGGGGGGGGTAAGAGTGGCCCTGGGCACAGCGGCCTTGACCGCTTTGCAATCCATGAAGGTGAAGCCCCAATGCGGGTCTGATCAGCGTAGCACAATCTACACTGCGAGCAGCAACAGCTTTGGCAACAGCAGGGCTAAGCTCCAGTTGTTGGCGGATACTGACAATGGCACGTCTATAGGTGAAGGTCGAAGGAGGCACGCGAGCTGCATCGAGAGTGCTCACTCGGTCGCGCCAGCATCATCCCTCCGTCAGGACTCTGGCTTGCAGCTCGTCGAGCATAGAATCGACTTTCAAGAGCTCTCGCTGGCACCGGCCTGCCTATCAGATATGTCAGATCAGGTCACTTCTGTAACCGAGTAGAAGTTGGTCGTCCCCCGGTTTTCTACCGGTGGACTGTGTGATGCAGCGCTGCACCGCGGTTAAAACACAGGCGGCCACAATTGGGTGCTGAAAGCAAAAGTTCATTGTGAGCCTGTTAGTAGTGGCTATGCGCCGGCGCAAGCGCTTTACGCGGGGCGAACCGGACCGACGGAGTTAACTGCGAGAACTCCCGAAGCCTGCGTATAATAAACTTTCCTATGCACGCGTCACTAGCGATTGTGAAGGCGGGTTGCTACAGCACCTAACTGAGTAGCCGGCAGTTACGAGTTACGAGCACCTAACTGAGTAGCCGGCAGAACACAACTGAGCAGAACAAGAGCTGTTCGTCACCGTAGGGTTCGTCTCTCGTGCTCTCGAAGCGTAGTCTCGCATCGACTACTAAGCTGCAGCCGTGCTCTTGAGGCGTAGTCTCTGATCAACTACCCAAGCTGCAGCCCCGAGCTCTGTCAGTCGTCTCATCATACTCTCTCTCTCCTCTAAACTCCTAACCTCGCGCGTAGCTGCTATTTCCACTTCAGCATATTAGTCGGTATACATCCTGACCGCATCGTCTGCACCAGGCTTCATTCTAACTTTAGCAGGTAGACCAGGAACCGGGCCTGTCCTAGGTGTCCTAGTCGAACCCGCTAAGACAAGCACATTAGTCGCTCCATCTCCTAACCGCATCGCCAGCATAAAGCTCCATTCTAACCTGAGCTAGGTGGATCAGGAGCTGGGTCTGTAGTAGGCGCTCTAGTCGACCACCCTAAGGCAAGGGCTCCCATCGCGGCTAAGAGCTAGGTGAGAGCTGCACCAGTGCACTTCTCCACCGGGCTATCCACTCGTCTCGCTGATCCTCTCGGCACTGAAATAAAACCTTTTGGTGACGTTGGGCCTTCAGTATTGTAGCGGCCTTGCTGGCCTTGGCTGAATTTTATCACGAACAAGAGCTGTTCGGAGGTGGTCTAGAGCTCCTTTGTCCTGGAGCAGTGAGCCAGAGAGGAGCGTCAGTGCGGTTAGAGAGGAAGCGCTTAAGAGCAAGCCAGGAAGCTCTGAGACGAGCGGTGGCGATTCGGCCTTTAGAATTGGTCCGATACCCGCGGAAGCTGCTGATTGATATTGGCTGGCCTGTCAACCCCGCCATCACCCTGTCCAAAAAGAATCGTCTGGAACCCATTCGCCATTCAAGCTGGACAGACGGGAAAACCCAGTGGCCTAGTGCCGGTATTAATTCCTTACCGCAATGGGCCCTGGTGTCGGGCCCAATATCACTAAGCTCTTGCCCCATTGTCTCAGCTAAGTATTTAAGAGTCGAGCGACGCTCGCTCTTGGTCTCTTTTTGGTCCTCTGTCTTTTGTCCGGCTCAGCGTTTCGACGCCGTCGGACTCGTTTCTCTGAAAGCGAGGGAGGATGGCGGGCTGTCCGCCGACGATTGACGGAACAGGACGAGACAGCGCTAGGACGATTCGGTGGACCCCACCGGATACGGTCGTATCGCGCCCGAGCTGGCATTTTGTGATTCTTTTGTGTTTTGTGTGTGCGCGCTAGCACGCGGTCGCGGCATAGGGATTTGCCGGTGCGAGCTAGACGTAGTTGGCGTGTGTGGAGTCCTTGTTCTCCGGTTAGGGTTTAGGCTCCAGTTCGAGCTCTGTCTATTTGGGTCGTTTCCCCAGTCTAGATTTATGTAGCGTAAGTGTGGAGACGTGTTTCCTCTGCAAGAGTGCTTGAGGTGGCGTGTGTGGAGTATTCCTGCTGCACAGGTGGAAACGGAGTTCTAGTTCTCCGGTTAGGGTTTAGGCTCCGGTTCGCGCTTCAGTGTGGAGAAGTATTCCCTAAGCAAGAGTGTTGGTGCTGTTGAGAGCGTGCGAGGAGTGTGGAGATAAAACTGAGCTAGACGCGCAGCGACTTTGTGCGCTTGCGAATAAAGTTCAGTAAAATCCCCAATTTGTGTGTCTCGCTTTCCAATTCACGCCGCGGACTCACGACCTCCTTTAATAACGGTAAGCAGGTCGGCGCCAGAAACCCTCGTTTCGTGGCGGCCAGCTTATTGCGCGTAGGCGCGCACCGAATGGCATTATGTAATGTATTAGGTGCTAGGCTACGCCGCTAGGTCAGCGGCAGGTCAAGCCTACCCCGCCGAGCCTTCGCCGTTACAGTATGTATGCACTGTGTAACGTCTGACACTCAATTCTAGCTTCAGCGGCTTTCCTGAAATGACTTTGCATCACGTGAGTCTCAGCTGAAGAGGCACCGGTTCCTCAGCTTTTCTCCTGAGTCCAGCTAATGTGTCCTTTTGTTCCTTCGTGCTTTGCGTGCTTATGTATGTGCAGGATTGAGTGTGTGAGTGCGTGGGCATGTTACTTGTCAGAGAGCTTACTAACCGGCTGGCCCTCTTGAGCGCTGTTTTCTAGTGCTACTTTTAGAGTGCTGGCTTAAGCATGATACTAGTGTTTTTTGCATGTCTGTCTAAGCGTGATACCTTGCTCGTTATCAACTCGTGGTTACCGATACTACCTAGCACGATTTGCCAAGTGCCGAAAAAGAGAGAGCAAAATTTAGTTCACCTAGAATGCTATACAAATAATTATTACAGTCGACTCTGCGAATGAAAATATCGGATATAGAAGTACTCTGCTTACAAGAATAGCAGCTCTTTGCTCCAGATTTACTCTAGATATATAGTCTCACTACGAATACGGGAATAATCCTCACATGTGAAATCTCGGCCGGCAACCAATCTCGGCCGGCCGAGCTAGACCGCCAGGCCGAAGGCGTGAATGGCAGCCATGTAGGCTGCCCGCCAGGCGAGCACGAACGAGATGCCTTTGCCGCTGTAAAGAAGGGCGCTCAGCACGAACTGGTGTATCTTCACTTCATCCGGCAGGAGAAGGCAGCTCGCGTCGAAGCCGGAGTCGGCGGCCCCGAGCTCGGCGGCGGCCTCGAGCATGATGACGTGCTCGAGCAGGCGAACAGCTCCGAGCCCGGCAGCAGTGGAGCAGCTAGCGAGCTGCTGACGAGCGTCGGGCGGCAGGCGGCGGAGAGCGGCGACGAAGTAGCGAGCGCCTTAGACGGCTCGGCTCTCGGCGGGCAAATCGAGGAACAGAGGCGGCAGGCCGAGCTCCTGCATCAGCTCGTCGATCTCGGCGGCTCTCGGCTCGGCGTCGGTCGGCAGAGCGGCCTTGACCTGGCCGGCCACGACTTTGAGACGCCGATCGACTTCGCGAGCTTGATCCGAGAGTGGTCGACCGGCGTCGTCGCCGCCTTCACCGGAAGCATCGATGTTGGTCTCTTGGCAGCAGCAGCTGCTGCTGCTGCTGGCTGCTGGGTCTGCATCTGGCAGCTGCAGCTGCTGTAAGATGGCATTTGTCAGTTTCGCTTGCTTGTCATCCGAAATACTCGGATGACCGAAAAACTCTGGAGAACGAGGACACCTTGCACGATGAATCGTGCCCCGATGCTTGCTCGAGGCCCCCCAAAGGACAGCCGAGCAAATCGAGCCAGCCAATAGCAACGAAGCGAACGAATAACTGTTTGATGCCCGAGGCGGTGGAGTCGACCGTTTGTGGAAATCACAACGTGGAATCCATAACAATGATGGATAACGCGTCAGGGCGGCACTGCTGGGAATAAAATCGTAGGCAGCCAGCACGATATAGGGCAAAATCTGTAGACGCGGTATAGTCAAAATCTGTAAAGGGGCAGATTAAACCTTGACCTCGCCCAGCAGACTACCAATTAAAAAGGTAACAGGAAGAACCCTTCCGGAGGCCTGCTGCTCGGCGAACTACCGCTGTTGCAGCCCACCTGCCAGCCGCCCTAGCTCTGCCGATGGGCTGCAAGAGCACCTGCTAAGCGCGGCAAATTCGGAGTCCAAGGTTCGTCAGTAGTAAACCGTAATAAGGGGGCAGCCCGGTCTCGGCCGGGGTCGATTGAACTTTACCCTCGGTCCGTCAGGTTCAGCGTCAGCCCTCAGCTAGCTACCAGTCAAGTAACGCATCGACGTCAAAGTTTTTTCGCTCACATTTTAGGTCACTTCGTTCTTTGGCTCCAGCCTATCTCTCAGATGTACTCCCCCACCACGTCAAGCATCGTACTACCAGCTTTTCGTAAGCCAACAATTTACCAATACCTCGTACAAACCTCAAATCCTTTGAAGACCGTGTATTTAGTTCGTATGCTCCACAAGACTGGAAGTCACTCCCGATTTACGTAACAACCCCGGACTTTATCACAGTTAAAAAGAACTTCAGAGTCTCGAGTCTCGTGCCAAAGTGACTCCACCAAAGCGTAAGATCGATGCCGCCCGAAGCTCCAACTGCTTCTATTTCGCGGACCAAAATGGCAGCAGCCTCGAGAATTAAGAATGGCTGCCGATTTTTCACAATGAGGTCGGGCCGTTTTATCACACCTAACGCTAAATACCTCAAATGTCAGTATTGCCGATGCTTGCCTTAGCGGATGGGCAATAAACTAAATACTAGCTTCGACACCATAGATCTTTCGGGTCGGCTGGTCACCACACACCTCGCCACCAGCCTCGTCCGGCAGGGACTTTCACCCCACGACAGCGAGCCGATACGTCAACGTTCGCATTCTCCGGGATTAGGATTGCCCAACATGGCCACTGGCCTCCATGTGGCTTCGCGCCCACCATAATAATAAAATAATAGCCTCGTTCTCACGATCTTCTGACGTGTGCGACTGCTCACATCAGTGCAAACGTGTGTGAGCAGTCGTAAGCACCTGTTTGGCTGATCGAGTGAAGAGATCGCTCTCTGTGGCTCTGGACCAGGCTCCGGCTGGGTTCGAATGTGCTGCTTTTTATTCTGAGTAGCACTTTTAGTTGGGCTAATTCCGGCACACGCCATCTGCTGTCACCATAGGCATTGCACGACGGGGCAAGGAGACGAATTGACCTTGACCTTTTCAGGACAGGCGCTCACGGGAAAGGCTGGTGGGCGTTTCGAGCTGCCGAGAGGCCAGACACATCCTTATGTAAATAAAAGGTAGGAAAGGCAGTGGACTCTGCTCCCCTACGGACAGACCTGGATGGAGACGTATCGTCACCTTGTTCTTGTCTTACAGCAAAATTAAAAAAAAATATTAGCTGATTGAGATAGTGGACTTTGGACTTGGTCCTCCAAGACGCTGGTCGTGCTTCTCATTGTCTCTTTGTTGTGATTGGCTACCTGCTGTGTGCGCAGCATTGAGAATTCATCAAGGTCTTTGAGTGTACTCTGCCAAACTCTACTGCATGGCACCCGATACTGTCCTGAGGCAGCTTCGTGGAGCTACGTAAGCAAGTACTTACACACACTTGTTCCAATTCTAGCCTGAAGGTGGCCCGAGTCAGCATTAAATCCCGAGCAACACTATCACATGTCATTTGCACCACTCATCGAGTCGAGTTTGGCATAGAATCCAAACGACCGGCCAAGCTACTGCTGCTGCTTTGCCGAGTCCGATGATTGCTCGGATTGCTTGCATGAGCGCCCAGTGAACAAAGGACAAAGCATGTGTCTAAGGAGAAATTCAGAGTCTGCAGAGACAGCAGACAGAGGTGGCTGAGGCAGACAGGTGCAGATGGGGGCAGGCAGAAACCCACAGAGAGGCTAGAGAGGGGAGGGGCACACAAGGAGACAGAGGCAGGGAGCAAAGAAAATATGACCGGAATAAGCTGCACGATTAGCTGGTCAAGCAACACGTGACACTAGGCAACGGAACAGTGGGCGGATGTGAGCATGATAGAGCATGGCATGACGAGCATGATAGCAGAGCATGACAGAGCATGATAGTATTCCTGGTGCACGAGCACTGGCAGCGGCCATCGCATTATCACTGAGCTGCTGCCAGTGGCCGTAGCCAATTGCCACTGCAGCTAAGTTACCGGCATAGAGCTGTTTGCAACTCTCTATTTCCGTATCCGGGTTGATCGGCACCTCACTTGAATCACCTGCAAAAGAGCCAAGGCCCACGGCGGTACAGTACAAGACAGACCTCAAACGGACTACGACATTCTAAACTCCTTCAAGTTCTATCGGGATGTAGAACTGAGAGTCACTCCTCTGCCGGCTAGCATGCTAGCTGGTCCTCGCCAAAGCAAGCATGACACGGGGCGACGATGGACGGACATCTTTTTTTTTAAGTCAAGGCTTCGCGTCGTCGACTTACATGACCATCGTCAGCCAGCGCCTGAATAGAGATCAAGTCCTCATTGGGCGCCATATAAACAAATTAAATATATATATATATATATACATATACATTAATATATATGTGTATGTGTGTATATGTATATGTATGCATCTATGAAATTGTCCCCTCAATGAATTCAGAGAGATCGATGGAAACGCAAGCAGACTGGCAGCTACAGGCAGTAAATAAAAATGCCGAAATTCCATGATCGCCCAGAACTCAGCAGCCGTAAGATATGGCGGTGTAATGTAATGTATCTCTGTCTGTAACTCCACAAAGCCATGCAGACTAAGTGGATGTTACGCAGTAGAGTTTTGCATAGCACACTCACAGCCTGTGCGGCTTTCGGTATGCATTCGGTAGCCAACAGACTTGGTCTCACGCAACAAAGAGAAAGTGGGAAGCATAGCAGAGTTAGGAGAGCAGTTGAGGTAGTGAGTAGCATGGAAGTAGTAGCTCAGGACTGCTGTAAAGAATGAGCCATAGTCGGCAGCAGGAGAGTAGTTGTTGTAGTGGTAGGCAGCCTCTTGGGCGCGGTTTGTGTAGTTCGTATGTACGTGTGTATGCATGTATTGTATGCCGGCTCCTTTGATGAGCCCGTGATGTGGTCTGGACACAGGCCGGTAGCCCGCTGGTGGCCAGATGGTGGATTCACCATCAGGGTCGGCAGGTGTACTGCTGTGGTCCGCCTTTGATGTGGCACGAACCAGCCGGTGGCCAGATGGTGGATTCACAATCAGGGTCGGGCGGTGCACAGTTGTGGTCGACGAATCAGGGGAGTCGACCAGGGGGAGAGGGGCAGAGAGGAAGTTAACGCACGGCGGAGCAGTTGGCGCTCTCTCGCTGGGAGTAAGAAGTGCTGCTGGTGAATAAACGATTTGAGAACTTTAAGCTATTTCGGCAATTTTGCAACAGTCATAATAACGACTATGAAGACCACCGACGTCTACACCCAATTTGACAGAAGGGAAGACTTTGCAGCATGGATTGTGCGATTTGAGCTTGTGGCTGAGATTCAGAACGTCACCGCCTTGGCCAAGTTGTTGCCGCTGGTTTTGACGGGAAGCGCTTTCGCGGTCTATCAAGGACTAAGCACGGAAGACAGGAAGAACTATAGCATGGTAAAGAGAAAATTGACCGCCGCTTTTTCACCAGATCGCTTCTGTGCGTATGACGAGCTTTTACGCAGGCAGTTGCGTGCGGGTGATAATGTAGACGAATACTCGGCAGACCTTAAGCGGCTGATATCGCTGGTGATGCCTACAGCTGATGTTGCTGCTACCGAGTTCGAGAAGTGGCAAACGTGTGCATTCATCGCGGGGCTGCCAGATCGAATCAAAACGCAGATGAAGGCAGCATGCAGCCTATCAATGATGACCCTTCCCGCGGTCATTGAGCGGGCCCGACACCTTGTTGCGGCTGAGAATGTGTGTGCAGTGGGCGCTGTACGAACGGCTAGAAGCACGATGAACGAGTCTCGTGCCCAGTCGGGGCGTTTCGTCTGCTTCTTGTGCAACGAGACTGGGCACATTACCAGGAACTGCACTCACCGATTGCAGAAAAGTAAGGGAATCGTGTGCTTTCGATGCGGCAAGGCGGGGCACGTAGCGGCCTCGTGTTGGAGCGAGCGCCCAAAAAACGAGTAAGGGGGAGCGAGAATTGCTGCGCTACGGCGTCCCCCCTGGCGGCGCAAATATCTCACGTGAACGTATTAATTGGTGACCGTTCGGCAAGGGCTCTCGTTGACACCGGCTGCTCGCGTTCCATTGTGTCCCGGAAGTTGATATTCGCGTCTCAGCTTAAGCCTGTTCAAGAACCTATCGTAATGATGGACGGTACGACAGCTGTATGCAGCCACATGTGCCGTGTGGACGTCGACATCAACGGACGCCTGCTACAACTGAACTGCCTCGTGACCGACATCCTTCCCGGCTATGATTTGTTGCTCGGCATGGATGCAGTGCGTTGTCTTGGAGGCGTCCGAGTAAGCGCCGACGGCAAGAACGTGGAGTTTTTTGGTGAGACCGAGAACGTGGAGATGTTTGGTGAGACTCGCTGTGCTGCGGTTGCTGAGCGGCCGACCGAGACGCAAAATGCTGCCGAGGCCCTGACGGTTGAAGACAAGGATTTCTCCGCGACGTTTGCCAACGGCGTGTGGACGGTGTCGTGGGTGTGGCGAGACGGCGCGAACGCTCCAAGTCTAGAAAACCAAATACCCTCTTACCACATTCCTCTGTCCGCTCAAGCCGCGTATGAGGAGGAGGTAGAGGAGTGGATACGACTTGGTTGGCTAGTACCGTGTACCGCGAAGGGCACCGGTCTTATTCCGTTAATGGCGGTAGTTCAGGCAAGCAAAGAGAAAGTGAGGCCGGTGATGGACTACCGGGAGTTGAATCAGTACGTCTCGAGCCATACTGCTCACGGAGATGTATGTAAACGAAGCTTCGATCCTGGCGAAAAATGGGCGAGCACTGCAGCATACTTGACTTGAGAAAGGCGTACTTACAGATACATGAACACGAGTCACTGTGGTGCTACCAGGCCGTTGAATTTAAGGGCAAACGATTTTGCTTAACACGGCTCGGTTTCGGGTTAAACGTGGCCCCGAAGATAATGACAGCTATCGTCAACAAAGTCTTGTCTATGGATCCGCTTGTTCGTCAAGGCAGCGACTCTTATGTAGATGACATTATTGTAAATAACACTGTCGTTTCCAACGATAGAGTCAGCGAATTGTTGCAGCGGTTCGGTCTCGAAGCGAAGCCGCCCCAGCAGCTTCTGAATGCTCGCGTGTTGGGACTACGACTACGACGTCGTGACAACGAACTTGTGTGGCGCCGAGACTGTGCAGTAAGTGGCCCGGGAGAGCTTCGGACGATGAGACAGGTTTTTTCCTGGTGCGGCCAATTAGTCGGACACTTCCCAGTTGCAGGCTGGTTGCGTGTAGCGTGCAGCTACATCAAGCGCAAAGCCAGCGGGGAAGGCTGGGATTCGCCGGTCAGTGCTAGCGTTCTAGAGATGGTGGAGAAAGTCTATCGCCGCGTCCTTGCCGAAGATCCCGTTACTGGCGTCTGGTCAATTCTACCCACGACCACTTGGACGCTTTGGTGCGACGCTAGTAGCATTGCCATGAGAGTATGTTTAGAGATTGGCGGAAACGTTGTAGAGGACGCGTCGTGGCTGCGGAAGGTTGACGACTCAGCTCACATTAATTTAGCTGAGTTAGAGTCTGTGCTAAAGGGCGTTAATTAACCTTGCGATAGCATGGAGCCTGAAGACCGTCGTCCTTGTGACCGATTCCGCCACGGTATTCGGCTGGCTCCTATCACTGTGCTCCGGGGATAAGCCAGTGCGTTCGCGAGGGCTCGGGGAAGCATTGACACGTCGACGGCTGACCCTACTTGGCGACACGATTCGAGAATGCAGTTTGAACGTGTCCGTTTGGCTTGTTCCGTCGAACGAGAATAAAGCGGATCGTTTAACTCGCGTGCCCCATTGGTGGTTAAAACCCAGTTGTACCGACGAGCAATCTCAGGATCGGTTGACTGACGCCGGCGTTGCCGCCGTAGCAACGAATGAAGGCGTGGGTAGAGCGATTGACATCCGAGCCTTTCACGCTAAGCATCACCTCGGCGTTGATCGAACTCTGAGCCTTGCTCAGTTGAGCTTCCCAAAGGCCAAAATCACCCGCAGTCAGGTTTCGAGTGTGGTGCGATCCTGCTTCCGCTGCAGATCGGTTGACCCGGCACCCGAGTCGTGGAGCGACGGCAGCCTTTCCGTGCCCAACAACTGGCGCAGGCTAGCGTGTGACGTCACGCATTTTCTGGGTGAGCCGTACTTAACCGTTGTGGATCGTGGGCCGAGTAGGTTCGCGATTTGGCGGCGACTGCAGAATGAGGGAACCACGGCAGTGCTCAAAGAGCTGGAGCAAATATTTCGCGAGCGAGGTCCGCCCCGGCAGCTGTTGTTAGACAATGCTGCTGTATTTAAATCGCAAGTGTTTACGCAGCTGTGCGATCGTTAGGGCGTCACTGTGCATTTTCGGTGAGCCTATCGCCCATCGGGGATTGCGATTGTTGAGCGGAATCATCGCACCATTAAGAGCATGGCGGCACGCAGCGGCTGAGATGTTTTAGACATGGTCTTTTGGTATAATTTGGCGCCCGCCACCCGGAGCGAGATAACGTCCGCGCCAAGCCGCCAGCTCCCCAAGTACCAGTGGAAAAGTCCACAGGTGCGCTACGAGGAAGATGTACCTGCTGGACCGGAAGCAGATGTATACTCAATTGGGCAAAGTGTGTTCGTGAAGCCACCGGGTGCACGCTGCACAACTACTTGGCCCCAAGGCCGGGTAACCCGCGTCGGACCTGGAGTTGGCATTGAAGTAGACGGGATACGACGGCACGTTGCAGACGTGCACGCTGTGCCAGAGGCAGCAGCTGGGCTACAGGAACCAGTCCATGACGCAGTTAATGCTGAACACATCGGTGAAGTAAACCAGCTGGTTGTTACTCGGCCTAGGCGAACCGTGCAAAGGCCGGCTTCGCTCGATGATTACGTCCTCTATTAGGCGACGGTAGTTTTATTTTGTTAGACTGCCCATTTAATTTGTGACGTGTACATCAAGGGGGCGTGTAGTTCGTATGTATGTATGTATGCATTGTATGCCGGCTCCTGACTTGTGACCTTAAGGTCAAGGGGGCGTGTAGTTCGTATGTACGTGTGTATGCATGTATTGTATGCCGGCTCCTTTGATGAGCCTGTGATGTGGTCTGGACACAGGCCGGTAACCCGCTGGTGGCCAGATGGTGGATTCACAATCAGGGTCGGGCGGTGCACAGTTGTGGTCGACGAATCAGGGGAGTCGACCAGGGGGAGAGGGGCAGAGAGGAAGTTAACGCACGGCGGAGAAGTTGGTGCTCTCTCGCTGGGAGTGAGAAGAGCTGCTGGTGAATAAACGATTTGAGAACTTTAGTTTGATCGAGCATGCCGATGACGATCTGCACGAGGTGTATACATCGACAGCCACTCGCCTGAGACTGAGACTGCTGCTAGCCTCCGAGCCTAAGAGAGAGAGAGAGAGAGAGAGAGAGAGAGAGAGAGAGAGAGAGAGAGAGAGAGAGAGAGAGAGAGAGAGAGAGAGAGAGAGAGAGAGCAGCTATTGGGAGCTGCACACGAGAGATAAGAATCAGACGAGCATTGTGAGCAGTGTCACATGCGTGCTTTAGTGGGAGCAGGCCGCGTCGCATGGCCGAGTGGGAGCAAAGGAGGCCACGCCAGGGATGGCTGTGGGCGAAGCTTGCACTAGCAGCTTACACTTGCGGCTTACCTACCTTTCTCAGCCATCTTGTTGAGGGGAGTTGTTGCGACAAACGCTTGCACGTGGCCTTGGCTCTGGCAAGCACTCAAGGCCCCACCTCTCCGCCCCGAGTCGGGCAGCCTCGGAGCTGCAATACACTTAGCAGAGCCGATAGGCCAGCTCGCAGCCATCGTCGAGAAAGGACAATTGAAGAGTCCATTGGTCACGTCGACGTCCAGTTCCTGCAGCTTGTACAGCAGCACCGAATTCTCTCGTAGGTCCATGGTGAGGTGGCGGATTTGCGAATGGTCCAGAGTTATCTTGGCCTGGGTGCAAAAGACACAAGGTGCTGCTGCTGCACTAAACGGAAGAATGCCGATAGGCAGTGGCTGTGCAGTTCAAAGCTAGTTATAATCATAATAAATTTGACGCAGCATCCTCAGAGAACCGATCTCTTTCTAAGTGCTTTAAAAATTTGCTTGCTGCGGCTTTACACCTCTCTGACATCAGCCAGTCTATCGATTAGCTAGTCCCGAAACAGGTAACAAAATGAGTGACCTATGTGACTCTCTCTCTCTCTCTACCTGTCTTTCTCTCTCTCAACCTTCTGACACGAGCCAGAGCCGACTTTCAGTCTACTTCCGCATCCTGCTGTCCTTCCCATCATTCTTGCCCTCATCGGTCGGCAAGCCCGTGGCCATAGGTCGCAAGCCGGGCACTCGGCATAATCGAGCAATGCCTTCGTCCAGGCTCAATAGCACGTTCGGATTCGTGCGTTCAGGCCCACTAGAAAGCAGCTTGCCTTGACCGCTTGCCAACAGTCGAAGACTGGCACTGAAGAAACAACACGAAGACTGCCCTCCACGGAGGCTGCTTCACGGTGCCGCTTTTGTGGCATCCGCACACTCACATTGCTGCTATGCCGATGAGACCGCCAGGGGCATGATTTTGCTCGAAAACGCGAATTGCCGAAGCTGTTGGTCCTGGGTGTGACCGCTCGACGTCCTAAGAGTGTCAAACTGCCAGCGCAAGCTGCAGAAAAACGGCTGCAGACGTAGCAGCAGTCGCAGCAGCAGTCGTAGCAGCAGTCGCAACTGCAGCTCCGCTGCTGCTGCTGTCACCTCACACCAGCTTCTGAACGATTGCACGTAACCCGCCCCGGAGACCTTGCTTGCTCTGCACCGTGGCTGAGTTGCTAGTTTTGATGATGTCGGTGACAATGCAGAGTCGGATACTGTTGTTTTGTGTCTTAATGAGTTCTCAGAGCTGGTGTTTCTGACTGAAACGCCTTTTGCACACACACACACACACACACACACACACACACACACACACACACACACACACACACACACACACACACACACACACACACTCTGAGGGTGCGATACAAATATTCCATTATTATTATGACTTTAATTATTATTTTTACCAGAAAGTGGGTTGCTTTGCGCGACTCTCGGGTGATGCAACACAGACACCTACCATTTGTTCTGAAGCTCAATTTTTAGGTCGTCGTGTGCCTTTCCCTCGAGGCCTTGCAACGTCAGTGACAGCTGAGAGCAGATGGTGAATTGAGTGTGATTCCCCCCAGCTCCCAGGTCCACCGTCTCCCCAGGCACTGCCACTTCAGCTGACCCGGAGGAGACAGAGACAGCAGAGAACTCAAAATTGCCTAAGGGCTTGTCGGTTACCTGAAATGAGCATTGGGTGAAATGAAAGCCCGCCCAAAATAACACAAAACTAAAAAGAAAAGCATGCCAGCACAAGGCTACCCCGCAGCCAAGTCGACCCGTATACGCGTGACATCCTGTCACGTGACTACCAAGTTTCGACTGTTCGAAAAAGTGCTTCCTGCCGGTGCAATAAGAGGAGCTCACACACCGAGTGCAGCACAACTCTGGAGCCTGCCACAATTGCAAAAGGTGCCACGTTGCAAAAACTCACCTTTGACCTGCTCTGGACCTCCATCGACTTTCTCTGTATCGATTTCAAGGTTCTGTCACTCACTTTAAGGTCACTTCATTCTTCTATTCCTGCCTTGCAAATGGAAATACTTCTTAATCAGGCTTTTCATCGTGGCACCCATTCTTTGACTCTAGTCAAAGGTTAACCGTGCCTCTAACCTGCCTAAAATCTTCTAGTGACCGGCAGGTAGGCAGCTCGATCGCTCGGCAGCTTACACGGGATCAAAGCTCGGAACTCATATCCGACTGCAGTCACCACATTCCATCACTTGGCATTTAAAAATATGCTATAAGCCAATCTGCTTTAAACGGCATTAGCTCGTCTCTGATGCAGCCTGTCTTTAGTGTGCTTATGTATGCTGGCACTATCCATTTTATCTCTAAACCATTGACATGCTTCCTCCATAGCATATGTAAGGTAAACAAACACATATTTATTTCTTTTTGAGGTGAGTGATAAATGTCTTGCTATTATTATTATATAACTAGATAGAATTTGAGCTACTTGCACACCGATTAACTCAAACTAGTGGGCAGGCGCACAGCGGCTAGCGAGCCACTTATCCTGGGCTGCCCTTGACACTAGACTAAAGACCACGACGTCAATGCTCTGATTTTCGCTGACGCGAATGAGTTTTCTCGAAGACAGACGGACCGCCGAGACGTGCACGGCCACGTTCAATGTAAACTATCGACTTGACAATTATTAGCTGTAGGGCCACAACTCAGGCTTACATGTGGACAGCAAACCGGGCTGCCCTTTATTCCTACGCCCCGAGACCGTGGCCAACCAAGAAATCATGCCTTAATTCCACTCGCTGGGCAACCGTCGAGTTCAGAGAGAGAGAGAGAGAGAGAGAGAGAGAGAGAGAGAGAGAGAGAGAGAGAGAGAGAGAGAGAGAGAGAGAGAGAGAGAGAGAGAGAGAGAGAGAGAGAGAGAGAGACTTACTGCTATTAGTGAGATCAAATTAATTGTAACACCTTAGCTAATTTTCAAAACGCCGGCAACAAACGAGTAGATCTAAAGGCAAATGGTCACGTGATCATAATGAAGAGGTAGATGCACAATGGAGAATAATAATAATAAATTTGATAAAGTGCCCTCGGAGAACTCAATCTTTTTCTAGGTGCTTTACAATTGCTGCAAAGGAAGCACGACCTAATAGTTAGTGGTAGCTTGCTCAATAAACAACAAGAATAAGATGGTTAGGGGTCACATGAATAGGGTCAGCATGCAAGTGTGGTTAGTGGTAGTATGCACAGTGTCAGCAAACATAAGCACATAAAGGACGAATCACACTGACCCACTAAATGCTGTCAGGAGAAGTCGTGGAGCTAGTCTTGTGCATTAAAATTCATTTAAATTGCTGAAGATACAGTTGCTATACATCGGTAGTATCGAAAGTTAACGTTATCGCCAAGTAAGTCCACTATGAGGGATGGCTTCAATCACAGAGTCGCTTACTTCACACCCCAATCACAATTACAGCCAATTAATTTATGCCCAATATACCTCAATTGTGATTCCTTCTGCCGTTTTCCATCTTGGGTTTGATTTTACATTATGATGTAGAAGCTAAAGATTTTTAACTGGGCAGCTTGACTAGTTCGTAATGGCAGAACACATCATAATTCACCCCAGAATTCCCCAGTTGCAGAACAGCCTGCGCTACTCCTGGTCGAGCAGATGTGGGTGAATATTCAAGGTAATGACAATTTGCCTTTCACACTTACCATTTCACGTCTAGAGAATTTAATTTCTATTAGGGCACTTTAGAATTGGCTGCATAAGAGGCAATAACCACTTATTAATGAAAAGCAAAGTATCCGTATGCTAAGAGGCAAGCACACAATTAGCATGCTAACGCAAGCACTAAACGGCACACAAAAGACTCACGGCTTCTCTGACTAGTAGGATTAATACTAGTTAGTAGGACCCTCGGTTGGCCACACTCTTGACTCAAGCGTGGGGAAAAAATGCAGGTCTGCTGGCAAGCTAAACAAAAGTAAGTTGCTATTATCCTTAGTCCAGGCATGCACGACGTTTCATGACGCACATCCTCACACAAAATGACAACTCACTCGTCGGATAGAGGGAAGGTGAAAACAAAAAGAGCGTTGGCTTCTTTTGAATGCCGTGAAATCAGGAGGTGTCGTGATGTCAGTCGGCAATTAGCTCCGAGCTGTGGGAGCATACGAACGAAAGGTAGGGCAGTCTCCGAAAGATTCAAAGTTATCGAGTAATCGTGACACGAGTCAGAAGAGCCACGCATGAAACTAATTCAAACAGCTCTCCCTGTCAGAGCCAGAGCATGCAGAGACAGCTCGTGTCACCTCTGCTGAAGGACCTCCGATAGCTTCCGGTCGATTAGCAGATACAGAGACAGAGGCCCTCACTCTCACCCACGTGTGAACTACCTCGGCTTGGCTCCTTCACACCTAGCTGAACTGCTGCACCAGTTTCTGCCACCTTTGTGGCCTCAGGTCCTGAACCGACAATAAATTCACTGTTCATTTCCTATGCTCAAAGACCTGTTGGTGACAGAAGCTCTGCAGGTCCTAGATCATCCACAATTCTTACACAGCAACATTTTAATAATGATAATAATAAATTTGCATAGCATGTTCACATAACTTGATGTCTTTGAACGATCTTTATATATGCTGTAAAGAAGCATGATCGAATGGTTAGTGGTACCATCTACACTGTCCAACGAGTATAAATTTTCGGAATCCAACAGTCTAGAAATACCTCGTACAAACCTTAAATCCTTTGGAGACCGTGCATTTAGCTCGTATGCTCCCACAGCCTGGAACTCCCTCCCGACCTGCATCAGAACATCCCCTGACCTGACCACATTTAAAAGAAACTTAAAAACACACCTATTTAGGACAGCATTTAGTGGGTCCTTGTGATTCGTCCTCGATGTGCTTATGCGTGCTGACACTGTGCATGCTGCCACTAACCACATTTGCATGCTGACCCAGTGCATGTAACCCCTAACCATGTTATTCATTTTGTTTGTTTTTCAAGCATGATTTTACTTACTATTCTATTGCGTATCACTTTGCAGCAAATGTAAAGCGCCTAGAAAGAGATTAAGTTCTCTGAGGGCGCTTTATCAAGTGCAATATTATTATTATAACATGGATTAAGGTGACATTCTCAGTGCCAGCATGTATTTACGGCCAGTGGTAACCAAGCACCGGGACATCGAGCATGCACACACCAAAAAGAGGTGGAAAACGAATGCCAGCAATACATGCAGCAGGGAGTTGAGAGAGCCTGACTGGTCTGCTGGCGGCCTGCGAGAGAGAGAGAGAGAGAGAGAGAGAGAGAGAGAGAGAGAGAGAGAGAGAGAGAGAGAAGCACAGGTACAGCTGTGTGTCGCCTGCAAAGGAAGGTACACCTAGACTGCAATCGGCAATCACAGATCACCAGAGAGAGAGAGGAAGAATATAAATTGTGAGAAGGGGATCAAGCATCGAGCGCGGAGGAAAGCTGTACTTTAGTAAATCCTCGGACGATGGTCGTAATAAAAATACATTTGTCATAGCACTTTCAGAGAACTCGATCTCTATCTAGGCACTTTACATTTACTGAAAAGGAAGCACGGTTGAATGGTTAGCGGTAAACATGCTTAATGAGAACAAGCATAACATGGTTAGAGGTGTTCATGCAAAGGGTCAGCAAGCAAATATGGCTAGTGGTAGCATGCACAGTGTCAGCACACATAAGAAAACAAAGGATGACTCACATGGACCCACTATATGCTGCGATCAATAGATGCGTTTTTCTCTTCGTTTTAAATGAGGTCAAGTCATGACGACATTTAAAAAGAAGCTTAAAACACACCTGGTTATTACATCATTTGGTCGGTCTTTGTCATTCTTCCTTCGTGTGCACGTACCTGCTTACACTATGCCTGCTGCTTACGGATATCCACATCAAACATTTATAATGCTTTATATGCAGCATCTGCAAAGAGCCTAGAGACATATTCAATTCTCCGAGGGCACTTTGCAAAGTATTTATTACTATTACTAAGTCAGGCAATGTCGGGAAGCCAGTCGAAAGTGAGTTCCAGGTTTTGGGAGTAGAAGCTTTAGCTCTGTAGGTCCTAGACTGTGGAACTCACTTCCACAATTCTTATGCAACGACAACTACTCTCCTGCTGCCGACCATGGCTCATCCTTTACACCGGTCCTGAGCTGCTACTTCCGTGTTACTCACTACCTCAACTGCTTTCCTGACTCTGCTATGCTTCCCATTTTCTTTTAGTTTGGTGAGACAAAGTCTGTTGGCTACAGAATGCGTACCGAAAGCTGCTTTGGCTGTGAGTGTGCTATACAAAACTCTCCTTTGTAACACCCACATAGTGTTTATGGCTTTGTAGAGTTACAGATGGAGATATATTATATTAAATTACACTACATTACATACGAACTAAATTCACAGTTTCCATAGGATTTGAGGTTCGTAAAAGGTATAGGTAAACCGAAAAGTAGGTGGTACGATGCTTAGCCTGGTGGGAGAGTAGATCTGATAGGTAGGCTGGAGCCAAGGAATGAAGGGACCTAAAAGTGAGTGACAGAACCTTGTAGTCGATGCACTGCTTGACAGGAAGCCAGAGCAGGTCGGCGAGCTGGGGGGGGGGGAGGTATGGTGGGCCAATTAGTCGTCGCCAGCTTACATCTGTACTCTGTAGTTTTCCACTACGATACGATGAAATCTAAGCCATCGCAGTGCAAAGCCAGCGAAGCTCAGGCGATATGGGAGGCAGTCCAGAAAGACTTGGCGATCAATAGCACCAAACACTGCCGAAAGATTAAGCTGAACAAGTAGAGAGACTTTATAGAGAAGGATATAGCAGCTGTCGTGAGCCGTTCCTAAAATGAAACTTTGAACGTGGCCCGAGACGTAAAATAAATGCAACCGGGGACGACTTGAAGTGGGTCTTTTTATATCTGGGACTTGGTGACACATGATGGGATATATTGAGTCCTGAGCGTGACTTAAAATAATATTAATAATACATTTTTATAGCATGCACAGAGAACTGAATCTCTTTCTAGGCACTTTACAGATGCTGTATAGAAAGCATTACCAAATGATTGGTGGTAATATCCACAAGCAGCAGGCACAGCATAAGTAGGTACATGAACACGAAGGACGAATCACAATGAATGACCAACCACAGCTGTAATAAATAGGTGCGTTTCAAGTTTCTTTACTCGGTGAGTTCTGACGAGGCTTGGTGACATCTAATGGGATTTGGCGACACCTTAAGTGATCTGGTACCAGAAACTACTATGGCCTCTGAAAATCCCATCCAATTTTAAGTCGCTTGGCCTCCAATCACCACTACTACCACCACTGCCGGTGTCATCACAATTACTACTAACACTACTACTACCAACACTACTACAACTGCTACTGCTGCTGTAGCAACCGCTGGCTGTGAGGCCAATCCCTCTCGAGGTCAGTCCTGCCGAACCTACATCCAACTGGTTTTGGCAGACAAAGGACACTCCCCTCTTCTCTGCCTGACGTTCGGCCTGATCGGACCTTGTCTCTTTTTCACTCACTCGCTCTCTCTCTCTCTCTCTCTCTCTCGTGCGCTGGCAGAATAAAGTCATAACCTAAGCATGTGTTAACTATCGCGAATACACAACGCCAGCACTACTACTAATAACTTTTCTACAAATAAATTCGTTTGCCAAAGTACTTGTACACAACCCTCTGTATCCCATTTCTACTGGACTGTGCTACTTTAGTATTTTCTCCACTTCATGGTAATATTGACGTACTACCGGTGAGCCGTAATGGCACACTAGGTAAGGCGGTTGCTTTCACGACCTCGGTCCCGAGGTCGTGGGTTCGATTACTGCGGTGGGTGATCCTTTATCGCCACTGCAAGCGGCGGTGATAGCCGTAAAGGCTCTTCTGTCGCTATACAAAAAGAGGCTGTTAAATCATCAAGGATTTATTTATTTATTTCATTTATTTACTATGCAAAGACGGCTAGATCTTTCCACTCTCTGGAAATAGCTATTACAGCACCTCAAAAATGAAGTGACTTTGAAACAACGCACGATTCGTGCATTCGGAAAAACTACTGCACATGACTTGGCTGAAACAAGTAAAGGGATCGATCCAGACCGATCAGGGTCAAACCGATTCTGAGATCGGATGCCCGGCTGCTGCTTCTTCCTCAGGATCAGCGGATCATCCGGGCATCTTGACTCTGCGGGATACCGTTAGTTGAGCCACTCATCGAGAAACCGCATTTGCACCCCGAAGCTCTTGCCGAAGCTGCCACCTATCCTACTGGCAACAAGACAACAAGAACATGAGTTAGCCCACAGTGACGGAAGTCAAGCTTGTTTATGGATCTAAATGCCACGATCCAGAAGCATCTACTTTAAGGTTGAAGTTGACCAACTAGACTACCGTACACCCTGACAATTGTGACACTCCTGCCACATGGCGTTCGCATGACTAGCCCGATGTGAAATTACTGACCAATCAAATACTACCAGGAGCCGTACTTGCTAATTCGAGCGGACAAATACAGATACACGCGTACAGGGTAGGCTCGGCTCGTCAGATCTGTTGCCCCACGTTGATGCGGAATTACAGTAAGGCAGCTACCTAGTGCTGGAAGTTCGAACCAGAAATTCTGCAAGCACGAACTGGTCGGATGATTCTGCGAAATCGCTGGCACCCCCCCCCCCGATACCGGAAGAACAACCTTCGGTTCTGGGAAACTAAGTTTTGCCTTATAAGCGAAAGAGCAAAAGTCAAAGTGAGAAATTGAGAAAAGCAGCCGCGCGTACGTAGAGCAGAAATTAGTTGTTCGATCCTTCGCATATGAACGACAGTGAGACGTAACGAGGGAGAATAAGATGACTTAGAATGTGAACTATACCGCGAATATTACCCGGAAGTCATTGAGCCATGCGCTTGTATGCTGCTGGGCGCCGCCGGCAATCTCTGCATTAGAGATGAGGATGTCACTCAGAGTAAATCGCTGCACCTTGTAGCTGAAACGACCCTTCAGAAGCCAAAGACCGAGCGGTCGCTCCTTGCGTATCACCAGACGATAGATAACAACTTCGGATGAATCCCTCAGACCGCTGCAAGGAACGTAATCGCGATCGCCTAGCCGACTTTGTACTTCCTCTGACACTACCTTAATTAGACACCGGCGACATTCTCATCAGGCCGAGGCCCGGCCGCTTCGGTGGGATGGCGTCGAGCTCTGGTCGGCGGGTGCGTCGAGCTGGGGATGGGGGAAAATCCCTGTCGTTTGACCCTTCATAATTCATACCTCGCGGGGTCGTATCCCTTTCCGCCTCCATAGTTATCTCCACTCAAGGGGCGAGCTTGAGGTTATACTAACCGCTAGAGCCACGTAGCGAAACGGGGCAGTAGAAAGATTTTAATAATACTGGGTCTGGGTGTGGACACACCAGCGTAATATACAGATCCGCTCGCTAATTCCTTCAATTCCTGCGCCAAACTAGTGGGCATGCTAAATCTGTCCAGCTTCTGTACCCCAGAGTGGGCGGAGCCACTGACATTCGACGTGTCGGACGTATGGACATCGGATGTGTGGACGTCGCCTTGCCCATAAGGGTATAGAGTATATTAGAGTATATATAGAGATTATTCACGGTGCATGTTACCACTAACCATACGGTCATACTTTCTTTACTGCACAAGTAAAATGCCTAGAAAGAGATTAAGTTCGCTGAGAGTGCTTTAGAAACGTGCTGTTATTGTTAGGGGGTAATTCGAGAAAATACTTATAAAGTTGGTCTGTCAATCGAATATTTTTTAACGTACCATTCGAAAGACAAATATGTTAGAAATAGAATCGCAAGTTCTGACGGCTTCCAAGTGAATGAAAAAATGATTATGCAAACCGTATCTAACCGGATGTGAATCGGAAGCAACATAACAACAAAGAACAAATTTACGATCTATGCATCGTACGTGATTTGTATCTTAACTTGTTGAACCTTGGTAGATCGAGGTACATATGCATGAAGCTTGCCGATCTGGTTTGGTCCAGCGGTTAAGGTGCTCGCCCCGACCAAGGTCTGGCTGAGGTCGTGGGATCGAGACCCGAGTCATGTGTGAAGCGCCTGAATAAAGATTAAGTTCTCTTGGGGCGCTATACAAATGAATTTTATTTATTTATTTAAGTTTGTTGTGGTGAACGTTTGTGACTTTTGAGTACCCTGTAATGTTGTGTAATGTAATGTAATGTATCTCTGTCTGTAACACCATAAAGTCATAAAGACCACGTGGGTGTTACGCAGGAGAGTTTTGTATAGCCCACTCACAGCCTGAGCAGCTTTCGGTACGCATTCGGTAACCAACAGACTTCGTCTCATGCAACAAAGAGAAAGTGGGAAGCAAAGCAGAGTCAGGAGAGCAGTTGAGGTAGTGAGTAGCATAGAAGTAGCAGCACAGCACCCCTGAAAAAGATGTGCCATAGTCGGCAGTAGGAGAGTAGTTGTCGTTGCGTAAGAAAATTCATAACTAGGTGAATACTTCACATATCAGAGTGAAAATTTGAAATGGAATTGATCTGTGCTGTACATGCTGACGCTAGAACTATTTCTTATTTATAGGTCCGACAGGTTTAGTTGTGCATCTCATGAAACGTCCTAGAGCCAAATTTTCTGCAATCATGGACATGTATAGCAAAACCTGTCAAATCGGAATTTGTCGGAATGGCTGTTTTGCTGTGATTCCATATTCTCTTACTGTCCAATTATTATAGTTATATTTATATTTATTATATCCTCGTATTCTAGGTCAACTCACTAGGAGTGGGTTTCAAATCCATAGGACATGTCACGACTTGCTTTTCTCTCTATTTATCTCTATTCATCTCCCCCTATATGTCTCCCTTTCTCTCTCACACACCACACACTACTTCTCTTTCTCTTCCCCTCTCTCCTTTTCTGTCTCTCTCTCTTCTTTCTGCTTGTCTGTCTGTTTGTCTGTCTGTCTGTCTGCCAGTCTCTCTCTCTCGCTCTCTCTCTCTCTCTCTCTCTCTCTCTCTCTCTCTCTCTCTCTCTCTCTCTATCTCTATCTCCCTCTCCCTCCCTCTCTCTCTCTATCCCTACCTCTCTCTCTCTCTCCCTACCTCTCTCTCTCTCTCCCTCTTTCTCTCTCTCTCTCCCTCTTTCTCTCTCTCTCTCTCTCCATCTCTCCCTCCCTCCCTCCGCCCTCTCTCTCTCTCAGCGAATCAATCACAGCCTTCCCATCTGTAAGTAATAGCGCGAAGCTTGAGCAGCCGCAAACTTGTAAGCGAGTAATTTATCGGAGTCGTCTGTCGTATCAGCAAGTCACTCGTCTGTCGCATCAGTCGTCTGTCATATCAGTAGTATGCAAGGAATTATTCATGCTCTTTCCAAGGTTTCTAGCGCGTCCAGTGTGACATTCAGCGATCACTGTCGTAGCTTTTTGGCGTGTTCCGAACTTCCGGTCTATACACATTGCATACGTTTTGCCGCCACCCGTGCTGTTGAGGGTCACGAGGGCCCAACAGTGTTGCCGACATTCGCACTTGCATGGCAGCGAACTTTCTCAGATGGAAATTTGTTGATGCCAACTAACTAGTTATGCTAAGACCTAGTGTTTAAAGAATTTCCAAAATCGGCAATTCGAAGATCTAATCCTCAAAATGAACCCGGTGAATATAATAATCATGATAATAATAATAATAATAATGTACTAAAAAGCGCCCTCGGAGAACTCAATCTCTCTAGGCGCTTTACATTTGCTGCAAAGGGATCGCGCTCGATAAGCAACATGAATAGCATGGTTAGGGGTGACATGTACAGGGTCAGCGTGCAAGTGTGGTTAGTGGCAGCATGCAAAGTGTCAGCACGCATAAGCACACGAAGGACGAATCACAGGAGCCCGCTAACTGCTGTCCTAAGTAGGTGCGTTTTAAAGTTATAATAAAAATAATAATCTTTCGGAGCAAATATTTTGCAAATGCAGTCTGCATTTCACTACGTGACCTTATCAGCTCGCAATAAAATCCATCTACATTAATGTAAGTAAATTATCAGAAATTCTAGGCTGCTGCATAAAGAGTCAGAGTGATCCATAAATTTGTGAATGCGTCAGCACTTTTGTAGCTTGTGGTTTGACGCTCTCCTCAGTGGCAGGTACGCTGGACCACGCAGAACACCGATGCGGGCTCAGCCGGGTTAATTCACGCGGACTCCGAAGCGGGCCGGTATGCGACTGCTCTACCCGGCGTCCTCGACGTTACTCTCCGGGCCGTTGACGCCCGTTACTTGAATATCACTGCCATAAATCACAACAGCCCGTTAACCAACGACAGTCATAATCTCTGCTGGCCCAAACATCACTCTAAGCCCTAATCGGTCGCTGGAGGAATACCTGTGAGCGTAGAATCGCCACCTTTGTGGGCGCAGAATCGCCACCTTTGTGGGCGTAGTATCGCCACCATGTTGCCCCGCCCTAGCCTGTCAGGGCAGGAGTGCATAACGCCTCTGAGGCCGGGTCCCCACCGCTGATTGGTTGGAGGCATGCGTGAAAGGCCACCCAGTGACGCGGTGCTTTCGCTGGTCTCTCATTCAGCTCCCGCAGTCATGGGTGGACGAGTCGTCCGTCTCCGGCTCGCGGACGTGTAATGCTCGCGAAGAGAAGAGCCTTGCGAATTTGATTACATCTTGTAGAGAGGTCAGCGACTTCGTTTGCTACCGGTGCTTACTGCACCGCATACACACTCGTCAACCTGCCGAGCGCTAAGCTGAAGACGACCCCTACACAACAACGCAAGAAGTACTATTGACCCCTGAACCACTAACATGTCAAAATAGCCACATAACCTACGTATTTCAGGTTTCGCGGCATGCGCAATACGTGGCCCACGGTTCGTGCCGAAAGCCAGGCCAGCCAACCTCTCTACATAAACCAAGTATAACACAGCTGCAATTTCGCCAATTTGCGTGGAAGCGTTTTTACACCACTTTATACAACACCGCTTTCCATATTTACCCAGTTAGAGCTGAAATATGTTTCTCTATCATTTGAAATTAAAACCGCACTTGTGCAAAGCTTTTTTCGGAAATGGCTGCCGTCTGGCCGTTCAATTATATGAGGCTATATGCCATCTGTGCCCGGCCGTCGGAGGCCACGGCTTCAGAGCACGCTAGCTCAATCGCATGAAATTTGAGAATTGAACCTGGAACACTATTTTCTATCATGTAAGGTACAAGCCACAGTTACAGCAAGCATTTTGCGAAAATGGCAGCTGTTTCGCAGCTCAATTGCTAAGAGCTACAATGTTTGCTGGGCCCCTGAAGGCCGTATTTCGAGAACGCGCTAGCGAAATCGCCTGGGTTGTATTTGTGGGGAGCATTTGCGCACTGCTAAGACAACTCAGACAGATGCCGTTTTTACGGAACGAGGAACCAGGCCGTAGCGGCACCACCCTAGCTCATGTGCGTCTATCTGCAAAAATGGGTTCGCTGTTCACGGCCAGGAAAGAGCAGTGGCTGGGCAAGTCAGGCGGACCCGGCAGCCTAAAATCTAGTAGTAAACGAGGAACGCCGATGTATGCATTTTGGAATTAAAACAACAGTTGAGCGATGCCTTTTTTGGAAATACAAGCTGTGTTACAGTTCGACTGTTTTGGGCATCCATTTGGGCCATGCTATCGGTGGCCGTAGCGCGAGAACGCGAGAGCGCAATAGAGCGAAATTGAGTGGGTACACTTTGCGCATTTGTCTGTGTAATTTGGAATGAAAACCGTTGTTTCGCAAAGCATTTTGTAAAAAATGGTATTTCTAGTTGAAATGGCAGCTGTATCGCAGCTTGTCGTCCACTGGGCCCTAATAGCCCAGGATGTAAGGTGCTCGCTCTTTACTGCCGAGGACGTGGGTTCGAATCCTGCTTAACCGCTTAGGTTCTTCTTCCGCTAAACAATGAGGCTGTTAGATTAGCTTATATTTTATTTATTAGTGAATGTGATATACACCCTTAATAGTACATGGCATAATTATCGCCAATAATCTAGAACTGTTTTCTTTGACCAAGACCTTGCTGAGACTGACTTACTTGCCGACCATAACTGATGCTTCCCTGACAATTATCTCCTTCCGTACCCATGGATCAACCAGAACCGGCGGTGGTGCCGCCGTTGTGGCACGTTTCTCTCTCGATTTCAAGCCATTGGTACTTGAAGCGGACTTTTGAATCTCTTGTTTTGAGTCCCTCTGACCATAATCTGTCAATGGTGGCAGTAACCTATCGTCCCAAGTACCAAGTCCTCCTTTATCTCAGATTTCTCTGATTTAATTTCGATTCAATGTGCAATCAATCGATCTTTCCTCGCTATGCGTGATTTTAACATTCTTTTTGACAACTTAACTAATGCCTAAAGTAGTGAATTTAATGCACCGACTGACTTATTGTCTCTTGCGGCTCATGTGCGTGACCCCAATCACAACAAGAGGTACTCACTTGCAATCACCGCCATATTAATGTACCCAAACGAAGTTAAGTGTCCTGTGTTGGCTGTATTGTGACACGACCAGCTATAGGTTACCAGCTAGGCTAAGCTTGACCTTTGGATTGAGTCCGGATGAGCGATGACGCCTCTTAATCTAGACCGTCCGGTACCGGGAATTCATCAGCCAAGCCATGGAATTCGCATCCAGGTCGCTCAAATATACACATCCCGAAGGATGGATATCAGGCGTTCCTTGACTATGCCGCCAACCACAAATGGCAACCAGGACCCGCAACCGGACCGAGACTGGAGTTAAGCACAGTCGCTGCTATAGTTTGTATGTACCGCTTTAACCTATAGCATGTAGCCTTAGCATATAGCACCTTAGCCTCCCCTTCCGTATCCAAGAGCAATCGGCGTAGCCGGGACAGGGTTGGTTGAGCAGGAAGTAGCCTTGGTTACATTATTACCAAATTCTGCTCATCTGACCACATGCAGATGTATTTCAGTTTAAATTGTGTGCCATCCTCAGCATCCAAAACCATATGTGAATTACGAAACGTAAAGAGCCTTGACGTTGATGCTGTTCGAGCAAAATTATCTTTTTCGTCCCTGGTTCTCAATCTCTCTTCCGACTTGTCATCATTGGTTGAATGCTACAAGATTATACCAGCTGACATTTTCGACGAGTTTTCTCCGCTGACTATGTACACTGTGCCCCTCGCCGAGACGGACTATGGTCTACCGGAGCCATTAAACTAGCCAGGTCCATCTAAGCGAAAGCTTAAGAAAGCTTACACAAAATCAGGACTGACTGTCCATCGTCTAGCCCACGAAGACAACTGTAGATCGTACCGATCGATCATAGAAAAAGATAAGTCTAGATTCTATACAAGTATTTTTGAATCACAAATGTAAAATCTAGAATAAATGATTAGTCATCTTAGTTTAGCTTCTGACCTAGAGATTCATGTGGCGATTTAGATGAACGTGTCTTTCGCTTCTTTGTGAGCAGGATAAACAATTTCAGAAAGTCCGTCCCTAAGGTAGCAGTATCCCCTCTGGACTACTCTCCCTCAATGGCAACCCCACAAGACTCATCTTCGTCAATCTCGTGCTTAACTTCAATGTCTGTTTTCAAAGCTGCCGAAAGCAACCCGATTCAGAAATGAATCTCCCTTTTCAAAGAAGATGACTACTGGATAATAATAATAATACATTTGCATAGCGCACTTAGAGAACTGAATCTCTTTCTAGGCACTTTACAGCTGCACAGAAAGCATTACCAAACGTTTGGTGGTAACATCTTCAGGCAGCAGGCGTAGCATGAGCAGGTACATGTAGAGGAAGAGAGATTTACAAAGTCCTACCCAATTCTTTAATAAAAATGTTTTACTTTTTAATTAACGTGTGTCAATATATTAAGCTTCTTTTTAAATGTCACTATATCAGGGGAAGTTGTGACGTGCATCGGTAGTGAGTTACATACTTTAAAGTTATAGGAACCAAAGGTACGGTCTCCAACGGTTTTGAGGTTTATACAAGGTACGGCTAAACGATTCGAGTCAGAACAGTGGGCCCTCTGAATAGACTACTTCCCTTCTAGACCTTGTTTCCACTGTCCTAGTTCTACGATGCATAGATCTTATTCAGCCAAGCATAATAAATATGTCCTCAGTCTCAGTTCTTGTCCCCGAACCATTCAAGAAGGCTGTAATTAGGCAACTAATTAGAAAGCAACTTTAGACTAAGACAGCGTGAGCCACCTTTTCCCGGTTTCTCTACTACCGTAACTATCTAAAATATGGGAGAGAGTTATGGCAGACCAGCCGATCTCTTATACTAAAACTTCAAACCCATGAAGTAAGTTCTATTCTGTCTGGCTTTAGAGGTAATCACTCCAAAGGGTCAGTATTACTAACGACAATATTAGCAATGCAGACATAGGTAAAGTCTCAGCCTTTGCTTAATCTTCAAGCAGCGTTTGATACTAATGATCTAAGAGTCCTGATTGAGCGCTGCGCTTGTGCATCAATGGCAATGCACTGCAATGGTTCAGATCCTTTCTCAATAGGAGACTATAGAGTGGTAATGTGACTGGAAAGAGGTCATCTGAGGAACCGCTCATGAATCCTCTCTCCGTATCCGTAATCTCCGTCCGTAACTCCACGAAGCCAAACAGACGATGTAGTTGTGACACAGGAGAGTTTGTATGAGCACTCAAAGCCTAAGCGGCTTTCGGTACGCATTCGGAAACCAACAGACTTCATTTCACGCAATGAAGTCAATGTAAAAGCCTAGCTGAGTTGGAGAGCAGTTTAGGTAGCGAGTAGCATAGAACTAGCAGCCAGGACGGCTGGAAAGGACGCCATTGTGGGCAGCCGTTGAGTAGATTACGGTGGGTAAGAATTGTGGAAGTGAGTTCCACAGTCTAGGACCTGCAGAGACAAAGCTCCTGTCGCCAACAGTCTTTAAGCTGGAGAAGTGAACAGCTAATGTATTGTCCATAGAAGACCTGGGGGCACGGAGAGGCTGAAACTGGTACTACAATTCAGCTCGGTATGAAGAAGCCAAGCTGCGGGCGGGCCTCGTGCGTCAGAGTAAGAACTTAGCTCTGTATCTGTTGATCAACGGGCAGCCATCCAATCTCTTTCAGGAAAGGAGACACGTAGCCAAAACTTACGGATTTTTAGACTAGCCTTGCAGCAAGAATTCACCACCAGTTGAGTGGCTGAGTGGCCTTATTTTTTTAAAGCCCAGCCGAAAGAAAATTGCAATAATGTAGCCCAGACAGTACCGAGGAGTTGGTTATATTTCTTGCAAAAAGGAAAGAACCAATGAAACTTTGTAAGTACAATTTTCGAGGATTGCCATTGTATTGTCATGAGAATTCAAAAAAAGAGCACAGGATTTCTTTCGCTTTGCTGTGAAATGCCTCTGCGGCCTGCTGTATTGGCCCGGGCCCTCTGCAATCTATGTCAGCGGACTTCGTGAGAACGTGTGAGTGGAATGACATGAAATTGTGCAGGTACACTTGAATTGCTGCGTAGGTTTGTATTCTAAATTTTTTGGAGCACTGTTTTGCTCGCCCTCTGCCCTTCGCTTGCCCCATCCAGCTGCACCTGCCAACGCCGAATATCTTTGCTATAGGCTGCTTGATCAGGTCTTTAAATACCCATTTTTATGGCCTCCTGATGACGGCCAATTCTCGTTAACGCATATTTGAACGGAACCATTCGAAGTCCTGCCAGTTAATTGTAGTTTTTATTCTTTTCATTATAGTTAGCATATCTAAAATAAGGTCACTGCCAGTAGTACAAAGCTTCCTAAATATAGAGTATAATGGATTTGATAGCGCTCCTACGAAAACTTAATCTCTATTGTGGCGCTTCGCATATGCCACCGGGCTCGAGCTCACTACCTCGGTCAGAGGGAGCACCTTAACCACTGGGTAAAACCAGCGACAGCTTGATCGCTGACCTTGAACTGAAGACGTGCTTATAAAACAGCCGGACTAGTGAGCAGCGAGAGATATATAATTAAGTGTGCCCCCCCCCCGAGATTATTTTACGACTTACAAAATTGGCCTGTATTTAACGTGTGACCGAGGTCGCTCCCTTGGAGCAACAGGCGGCACTGTGAGCTGCTGGAGATTTTGAACTGAGTCTGTCGGATGTCACCGGCCGTATCAATCATAATGTACAGGCAATTCTTTGCGATTTCAATAATTTTGTGTTGCCGTTAGCACTGATTGCGGGATTTCGAGAGTGGTGTCGTTTCCGCTGGGGAGTTTCAGATCTCTGCACATTGCTTACAGTGCCTGGCTAGCCCAACTAGATAGGACCAAAAGTACTTGACTATAGGAACTAAATGCACCGTCTCCAAAAGATCTCGGTTAATTAGAGGCACGAGGTATTCGGCTTGTTAGATGCGACATAGGGCGACAGAACGGGAGCCTTAACGGCTATCAGCACCACTTGCAGCTACAATATAGGATCGCATGCCCACGATTCGATCACTCGACCTCGGGACCGAGATCGTGAAGATTTCAACCAGCTTTCCTAGTGTGCCATCACGGCTCACCAACGTGGCAGTTGCGATGACAGACATACTGACATACATACTTCGCTGCCGAGCTTACCACCAGCAGTAAGCACGTATCGGATCGTGAAGATTTCAACCAGCTTTCCTAGTGTGCCATCACGGCTCACCAACGTGGCAGTTGCGATGACAGACATACTGACATACATACTTCGCTGCCGAGCTTACCACCAGCAGTAAGCACGTATCGGACTGGCAGGAAGGCCTGCAATTAAGAATTCCAGAGATATTCCGAGGGGATGAGTCGCAGATGCAAGGATCTTTACAAAGTTTCTTTGATTGTCATTCGAGAACGCTTGCCATCATCCAAGGGCTATTGTCAGCAACACATGCTGTGACGGAGAGTTTTAGATGCTGATTTAAGGCATCTCTTTACACTTGGTCCGTCCTTCATTACTTGCAAGGGTAGGTGCTTTCCAGACTTCGAAGCTAAAGTCTATTCAAAATAAGTATGGCCCACTAGCCCGAATGGCACAGCTAGTACGCTGCAGACTTTACAACTTAGACCTTGGATTCAAGCAGCCTCACTGTCATTTGCAAGCCGGTGCTGGTCTGAGGTGGAGTTCGGAGATTGCAGAATTCAAGGCGGTTCGAAGATGTAGCCCTTAAGTCCCGTAAAGTGCAACAGACTGAGCGGACGACAGAGAGGGATTGCAGTGCATGGGCAGGCCAGGGAGGGGCAGGTCACTGGCAGCTAAGACCACGACACATTATCGTGAAATGAAAAGCTGCAAGCTGTAATATGACTAAAAGACGGAACAGCAAGAAAGTAGTGAACACTGCTGTACGTTTGCTAACTGCCTCAGATGCTTGCTAACTGGCGTGGTAAGCATAGCAGCAACGCGAGCAAAGCTATCGCGGGAGAGTGACCCTGGGCACAGCGGCCATGACCGCTTTGGAATCCATCAAAGTGAAGCCCTAATGCAGGTCTGATCAGCGAAGCACAATCTACACTGCGAGCAGCAACAGCTTTGACAACAGCAGGGCTAAGCTCCATTTGGTGGCAGATACTGACAATGGCACGGCTATAGGTGAAGGTCCGAGGAGGCAGGCGAGCAGCATCGAGAGTGCGCCAGCAATCTCGGCCGGCCGGGCTAGACCGCCGGGCAGAAGGCGTGAATGGCAGCAGTGTAGGCCGCCTGCAAGGCGAGCACGAACGAGCTGCCTTTGCCGCTGTAAAGAAGGGCGCTCAGCACGAACTTGTATATCTTCCCTTCGTCCGGCGGGAGAAGGCAGCTCGCATCGAAGCCACGGTCGTCGGCCTCAAACTCGGCGTCGGCCTCGAGCTTGATGACGTGCTCGAGCACAGCTTCGAGCCCGGCAGCAGTGGAGCAGCGAAGCCCAGCGAGCAACTGACGAGCATCGGGCGGCAGGCGGCGGAGAGCGGCAATGAAGTAGCGAGCACCATAGACGGCTCGGTTCTCGGCGGGCAAATCGAGGAAACGAGGCGGCAGGCCGAGCTTCTGCATCAGCCCGTCGATCTTGGCGGCTCTCGGCTCGGCGTCGGTCGGCAGAGCGGCCTTGACGTCGCCGGCCACGACCTTGAGACGCAGATTGACTTCGCGAGCTTGATCCGAGAGTGGTCGAACGGCGTCGTCGCAGGCTTCACCGGAAGCGTCGATGTTGGTCTCTTGGCAGCAGCTGCTGCTGACTGCTTCCGGCAGCTGCAACAGCTGCAGGATGGCTTTTCTCAGCTGCTCTCGCTTGTCGTCCAAAATACTCGGATGACCGAAAAACTCTGGAGAACGAGGACAACTCGTACAATGAATCATGCCCTAATGGACCGCTTGCTCGAGCGCCCCCTCCTCAGCAGGACGGCCGAGAAAATTGAGCCAGCCAATAGGAACGAAGCGAACCACTAGCTATTTGATGCCGGAGACAGTGCAGTCGAATGTCTACGAAAATCACACCGTGGAATCCATAACGACAATGGATAATAAGAATAATAATAATATTGCACTTGATAAAGCGCCCTCAGAGAACTTAATCTCTTTCTAGGCGCTTTACATTTGCTGCAAAGTGATATGCAATAGAATAGTAAGTAAAATCATGCTTGAAAAACAAACAAAATGAATAATATGGTTAGGGGTGAAATGCACAGGGTCAGCATGCAAATGTGGTTAGTGGCAGCATGCACAGTGTCAGCACGCATAAGCACATCAAGGACGAATCACAGGGACCCACTAAATGCTGTCCTAAATAGGTGTTTTTAAGTTTCTTTTAAATGTGGTCAGGTCAGGGGATGTTCTGACGCAGGTCGGGAGGGAGTTCCAGGCTTTGGGAGCATACGAGCTAAATGCACGGTCTCCAAAGGATTTAAGGTTTGTACGAGGTATTTCCAGACTGTTGGATTCCGAAAAGCGAGTGGTACGATGATTGGCCTGATGGGGTAGTATATCTGAAAGATAGGCTGGAGCCATAGAATAAAGAGACCTAAAAGTAAGCGACAAAACCTTGAAGTCAATCCGTTGCTTGACTGGGAGCCAGTGCAGGTCGGCGAGAAGTGGAGTAATGTGGCAACTGCGCCGCTCACGACAGACAAGCCTAGCTGCAGAGTTTTGCACCAGCTGCAATCGCCTGATCGCACATGCTGGTAGGCCAGTAAGCAGTGAGTTGCAGAAGTCGAGACGAGATGTCACGAATGCATGGACCAGCTTGGACGTGGTATCCTTATCTAAACAAGCCCGAATTTTAGCAATGTTATGAAGCTGAAAATAGGCAGATTTGACTGTGGAGCAGATGTGGTCGTCTAACGAGAGGTCGCTTTGGAATATGACACCTAGATTTCGAGCTGATTCAACTGGAGGTATGCTGGCAGAGCCAATTTTTAAAGTCAGCCTTTCCAATTTCTGAATCACACTGGGTTTGCCCATAACTAGTAAGTTAGTTTTATCATTGTTTAGTTTTAGAAAATTTGCTGCCATCTATGTGCGGATGTCATCAATGCATGCAGCAAGTGAGTTGAGAGAATTTGAGGTGCTCGAAGGCTGGGAGGGATCAAAGCAAAGGTACAACTGAGTGTCATCCGCATAGAAGTGAAAGCCTAGATTGTGCTTGGCAATCACATCAGCAAGAGGGAGAGTATAAACGGTGAAAAGGACCGGACCCAGCACAGAGCCCCGAGGTACTCCATATTTCAGAGGTACTTCAGATGATCTTTGTCCATTCACGTCAACACTCTGGAGTCTCCCACTGAGATAGGACCTGAACCACTGTAGAGCAGCGCCAGTGATGCCCAGGCGAGATGAGAGGCGCTCTAGAAGTACTTTGTGATCGATGGTATCAAAAGCTGCCGAAAGATCGAGCCAAACAAGAAGAGACACTCTACCCATGTCTGCATTCCTAAGTAGGTCGTTGCATACCCGAAGCAATGCTGACTCTGTGGAGTGATTAGATAATGGATCGGGGCGGCACTGCTGGGGATAAAATCGTCGGCAGCCAGGACGGTTTATTAATAATAATAATAATGCGCTTAATAAAGCACCCTCAAAGAACTCATTCTCTCTCTAGGCGCTTTAAATTTGCTGCAAAGGGAAACGCGGTTGAATGGTGAGTAATATCATGCTTGATAAACAACATGAATAGCATGCTTAGGGGTGATGTGCACAGGGTCAGCCTGCAAATGTGGTTAGTGGCAGCATGCACAGTGTCAGCATGCATAAGCACATCAAGGACGAATCACAGGCACCCACTAAATGCTGTCCTAAATAGGTGTGTTTTAAGTTCTTTTTAAATGTGGTCAAGGCAGGGGATGTTCTGGCGCAAGTCGGGAGGGAGTTCCAGGCTTTGGGAGCATACGAACTACATGCGTGGTCTTCAAAGGATTTGAAGTTTAGTCAAAATCTGTATAAGCGGTATAGCCAAAATGTGTAAAGGGGGCAGATTGAAACTTGACCTCGCCCAGGTAGACTAGAAATTAAAGAAGAGGTAACAGGAAGCACCCGTCCGGAGGCCTGCTGCTCGGCGAAATGCTACGGTTGAAGCTCGTCAGCCGCCCTAGCTCTGCCTATGGGCTGCAAGAGCACCTGACAAGCACAGCAAATTCAGAGTGCAAGGTTCGTAAGTGGTAAACCGTGATAAGGGGCAGCCCCTAGTTCTTGGCCGAGGTTGATCGAACTTTACACTCGGTAGGCTCGATCTCTCAGCCTCAGCTAGCTCTCATTGCCTACTGCAAACTGGGTGAGAGGCCGCTAGAGATCTTCTGCAACTATATAAATGAGGTTGCTTGATCAGCTAACCATTACTTTACTTTACCAGTGTCAAAAAGAAGCTCAGAAATTAAGCTGATTATATAGGATCAGCTTATGTTATATTATATCAGCTATAAGCAGCTAAGCTTGTCCGCGGTGAGTGTCGAAGTTGCCACATCACACCGCTTCTCGCCGACCTGAACAAGCTACCAGTCAAGCAACAGATCGACTTCAAGGTTTTGTCGCTCACTTCATTCTTTGGCTCCAGCCTATCTCTCAGATCTACTCCCCCACCAGGCCAAGCACAGTACCACCCACTTTTTGGAAGCTAACAATTTACCACTACCTCGTACAAACCTCAAATCCTTTGGAGACCGTGCATTTAGTTCGTATGGTCCCAAAGCCTGGACCTCACTCCCGACTTGCATCAAAAAATCCTCTGACTTAACCACATTTAAAAAAAACTTAAAATACAACTATTTAGGACAGCATTTAGTGGGTCCCTGTGATTCGTCCTTCATGTGCTTATGCGAGCCTACAATGTGCATGTTGCCACTAACCACACTCGCATGCTGACCCTGTGCATGTCACCCCTAACCATATTATTCATTTTGTTTGTCTTTCAAGCATGATTTTACTTACCATTCAATTGCATTTCCCTTTGCAGCAAATGTAAAGCGCCTAGAAAGAGATCAAGTTCTCTGAGGGCATTTTATCAAGTACATTATTATTATTATTATAGAGAGTGCATAGCGAGAATCAATGCCAATGTACAGAAGAGGCTACACTGGCGAGTGCATCAATGTGCGTGCCTCTGGCTCGGAGAGCGGAGCGTCGGTACTGCAGGCAGCATGAGCCATCATCCCGGAGGAGGGCCAGGAGCACTTTGATAATTGATTTGATTGATACTTTGGCAATTGATAATGGCTCAATACAAATGATGGCTCAAAAAAATATTAGCTGATTGAGGAGGTGGACTTTTGGTTTCGCGGAGTCTTCCAAGCTGCTGGTCGTGCTTCTCATTGTCTCCTTGCTGTGGTTGGCTACCTGCTGTGTGCGCAGCATCGAGAACTCATCAAGGTCTTTGAGTGTACTCTGCCAAACTCGAATGCATGGCACTTAATACTGTCCTGAGGCAGCTTCGTGGAGCTACATAAGCAAGTGGTTACACACACTTGTCCCAAGTCTAGCCTGAAGGTGGCCCGAGTCAGCATTAGATCCCGAGCAACGCTATGACATGTCATTTGCACCACTCATCGAGTCGAGTTTGGCAGAGAATCCAAACGACCGGCCAAGCTGCTGCTGCTGCTTTGCCCGTCGGATGATTAATCGGATTGCTTGCATGAGCTCCCAGTGAACAAAAGGCAAAGCATGTGTCTAAGGAGAAATTCAGAGTCTGCAAAGACAGCAGACAGAGGTGGCTGAGGCAGACAGGTGCAGATGGGGGCAGACAGAAACCCACAGAGAGGCTAGAGAGGGGAGGGGCACACAAGGAGACAGAGGCAGAGACCAAAGAAAATATGACCGGAATAAGCTGCATGATTAGCTGGTCAAGCAACACGTGACACTGGGCACCGGAACAGTGGGCGGATGTGAGCATGCAGAGTGATAGCATTTCTGGGGCACGAGCACTGGCAGCGGCCATCGCATTGTCGCTGAGCTGCTGCCAGTGGCGGTAGCCAATTGCCACTGCAGCTAAGTTACCGGCATAGGTCTTCTTGCAAAGATTTATTTCCTCATATGGGTTGATCGACACCTCACTTGAATCACCTGCAAAAGAGCCAAGGCCCACGGCGGTACAGTACAAGACAGACCTTAAATGGACTACGACATTCTAAACGCTTTTAAGTTCTATAGGGATGTAGAACTGAGAGCCACTCCTCTGCCGGCTAGCACGCCTGCTGGTCCTTGCCAAAGCAAGCATGACACGGGCGACGATGGACGGACATCTTTTTTTTTTAAGTCAAGGCTTCGCGTCGTCGGCTTACATGGCCATCGTCAGCTGGCGCCTGAATAGAGATTAAGTCCTCATTGGGCACTATATACATGAATGAAATGTATGTACATACACACACACACATATATATATATATATATTTATACACACACACACACACACGTGTGTGTGTGTGTGTGTGTGTGTGTGTGTGTGTGTGTGTGTGTGTGTGTGTGTGTGTGTGTGTGTGTGTGTGTGTGTCTATGTATACGTTTGGATAACATTTTTAACTCAATGAATTCAGGGAGATCGCTGGAAATGCAAGCAGACTGGCAGCTACAGGCAGTAAATAAAAATGCCGAGATTCCATGATCGCCTAGGATTCAGCAGCCGTAAGATATGGTGGCATAATGTAATGTATCTCTGTCTGTAACTCCACAAAGCCATACAGACTAAGTGGATGTTACGCAGGAGAGTTTCGTATAGCGCACTCACAGCCTGAGCAGGTTTCGGTACACATTCGGTAGCCAACAGACTTTGTCTCACGCAACAAAGAGAAAGTGGGAAGCATAGCAGAGTCACGAAAGCAGTTGAGGTAGTGAGTAGCAGCTCCGGACCACTGTAAAAGATGAGCCATAGTCGGCAGCAGCAGAATAGTTGTCGTTACGGTAGGCAGCCCTTTGGGCGAGGTTTGATCGAGCTTTGATGACAGCGCTGCACGAGTAGCAGACAACGGCAGCGGCCTGAGACTAAGGCTGCTGCTAGCCACCGCGCCTGAGAGAGATAAACAGCAGCTGGTGAGAGCTGCACACGAGAGATAGGAATCAGACGAGCAGCGCGAGCTGCGCCACATGCGTGCGTGCGAGCAGGCCGCGTCACATGGCTTGAGTGTGAGCATGCCAAGGCCATGCCAAGGCTGGCTGTGGGTGTGGCTTGCACTCGCGGCTTATCCACCTTTCTCATCCATCGTGCCGAGGGGAGTTGTGAGGCGTCCGTTGATGTCGACCTTCAGTTCCTGCAGCTTGTACAGCAGCACCAAATTTTCTGGTAGCTCTACGGTGAGCTGGTGGTTTTGCAAATAGTCTAGATTTGCACTGGATGGGAAGCCCTGGGTGCGAAAGACAAGACACGAGGCGCTGCTGCTGCTGCAATAAAACGGAACAAAGCCGATAGGCAGTGGCTGTGCAGTTCGAAGCTAGTAATAATGATAATAAATTTGATGCAGCATGCTCAGAGAACCCAACTCTTTCTAGGTGCTTTAAAAATTTGCTTGCTCCGGCTCTACACCTCTCTGACCTCAGCTATCTATTATCAGTCTATATATTTATATATCTATTGTCAGTTACATGTCTATATCTATATATATCTATTATCAGTTTATCGATTAGCTAGTCCCAAAACAGGTAACGAAATGAGTGACCTCTGTAACTCTGACTGTCTGTCTGTCTGTCTGTCTGCCTGTCTCTCTCTCTCTCTCTCTCTCTCTCTCTCTCTCTCTCTCTCTCTCTCTCTCTCTCTCTCTCTCTCTCTCTCTCTCTCTCTCTCTCTCTCTGAGTCTATCTCTCTCTCTCTCCGACTCTCTCTCAACCTTCTGACACGAGCCAGAGCCGACTTTCAATCTACTTCTGCATCGTGCTGTCCTTCCCATCACTCTTGCCCCTCGGCTGCCGTGCAAGCCCTTGGCCATAGGTCGCAACCCGGGCACTCGGCATAATCAAGCAATGCCCTCGTCCAGGCTCCAATAGCACATTCGGATTCGTGCGTTCAGGAGCACTAGAAAGCAGCTGGCATCGACCGCTTGCCAACAGCAGAAGACTGGCAGTCTGCCCTCCATGGAGGCTGCTTGACGGTGCCGCTTTTGCTGCATCGGCACACAGACACTGCTCCCATGCCGATGAGACCTTTAGGGGCATGATTTTGCTCGAAAATGTATATTGGTGGCAGGCAGACGTGCTGGGTGTGACTGCTCGACGTCCTGCGAGTGTCAAACTGCCAGCGCAAGCTGCCTGCAAGAAACGGCTGCAGACGTAGCGGCAGCAGCAGCCGCAACTGCAGCAGCCCTCTGCTACTACGTCTGCAGCCGTTTCGCTGCTCACCAGCTGAGAGATTTCGCGTAACCAGCACTTAGGCTCTTGCTTGCTCTGCACCGTGGCTGAGTTGTTAATTTTGATGACGTCGGTGACAAAGTAGAGTCGGATATTCTTGTTTTTTTTCTTAATGAGCTCCCAGAGCGGGTGTTCCTGACTGAAACGCCTTTTGCAGAATGCTGGGTGGCAGCAATATCAACAAACAACCGTTGCAGAAGTCTCCAGCTGCTGCTGTGCAAGCACACACACACACACACACACACACACACACACACACACACACACACACACACACACACACACACACACACACACACACACACACACACACACACACACACACACACACACACACACACACACACTGAGAGTGCAATACAAACATTCCATTATTATTATGACTTTAATTATTATTTTTACCAGAAAGTGGGGTTGCTTTGCGCGACTCTTGGATGATGCAGCATGGACACCTACCATTTGTTGTGCAGATCCTTTATTAGGTCGCAGAAGGCCTGGTCTCGAGGGATTGAAACGTCAGAGAGAGCTGAGGGCTGCTGGTGGATTTATTCTGCTCCACCCCAGCTTCCAGGTCCACCGGCACTCAGCGAATTTTACCTTAGCTGACACGGAGAAGCCACCAGACAACTCAAGAGAGCCTAAGGGCCTGTCGGTTACCTGAAAAGAGCATCGGGTGAAATGAAAGCCCGCCCCGCCCGAAATAAACTGAAAGTAAAATTAAAAGCCTGCCAGCACAGGGCTACCACCCCAGCCAAGTCGATGAGTATACTCGTGACATGCTGTCACGAGACTTCCGAGTTTCGACTTCGAAAAAGTGCTTACTGCCGGTGATATAAGAGGGGCTCACACACCGAGTGCAGCACAACTCTGAAGCCTGCCACAATTGCAAAAGGTGCCACGTTGCAAAACTCTCACCCTTGATCTGCTCTGGGTCTCCATCGAGTATCTCTGTATCGATTTCAAGGTTCTGTCACTCACTTTAAGGTCACTTCATTCTTCTATTCCACGTTTTATCACATTCTACACCACGTTTTATCACTTGGCATTTAAAAATATGCTATAAACCAATCTGCTTTAAACGGCATTAGCTCGTCTCTGATGCAGCCTGTCTTTAGTGTGCTTATGTATGCTGGCACTATCCATTTTATCTCTAAACATCAGCTCCACAGTCAAATCTGCCTACTTTCAGCTACATAACAATTGCATAAATTCGGGCTTATTTAGATAGGGATACCACGTCTAAGTTGGTCCATGCATTTGTGACATCCCGTCTTGACTTCTGTAACTCAATGCTTGCTGGCCTACCAGAAAGTGCCAACAGGCGATTACAGCTGGTGCAAAACTCTGCAACTAGGCTTGTCTGTCGTGAGCGACACAGTTGCCACATCACACATCTTCTCGCCGACCTGCACTGCCTACCAGTCAAGCAACAGATCGACTTCAAAGTTTTGTTGCTCACTTTTTGGTCACTTCATTCTTTGGCTCCAGCCTATCTCTCAGATCTACTCCCAGACCAGGCCAAGCATCGTACCACGCACTTTTCGGAATCCAACAGTCTACCACTACCTCGTGCAAATCTCAAATCCTTTGGAGACGTGCATTTAGTTTGTATGCTCCCAAAGCCTGGAACTTCCTCCCGACTTGCTTTAGAACACCCCCTGACTTGACCTCATTTAAAAGGAACTTAAAACCACACCTATTTAGTACAGCATTTAGTGGGTCCCTGTGATTCGTCCTTCACGTGCTTATGCATGCTGACACTGTGCATGTCACCACTAACCACGTAGTTCATGTTGTTTATCAAGCATGATATTACTCACGATTTAATCACGTTTCCCTTTTCAGCAAATGTGAAGCGCCTAGAAAGAGATTCAGTTCTCTGAGGGCACTTTGTCAAGTGCATTGTCACAATAATAAATTATAATTATTATATAAACAATTGACATTCTTCCTCTACAGCATATGTAAGGCAAACAGACATAAATTTATTTCTTTTTAAGGTGAATGATAAATGTCTTGTTATTGTTATTATAAAACTCCATAGAACTTGAGCTACTTACACACCGATCAACTCAAACTAGCAGAGAGAGAGAGAGAGAGTGAGAGAGAGAGAGAGAGAGTAAGAGAGAAAGAGAAAAAGTAAGAGGGAGAGAGAGAGAGAGAGAGAGCGAGAGAGAGAGAGAGAGAGAGAGAGAGAGAGAGAGAGAGAGAGAGAGAGAGAGAGAGAGAGAGAGAGAGAGAGAGAGAGAGAGAGAGAACACCTACTGCTAGTAGTGAGATCAAATTAATTGTACCCCCTTAGCTAATTGTCAAAACTCCGGCCTCAAACCAGTAGATCTAAAGGCAAATGGTCATCTGATCATAATTAAACTGTAGATGCACAATGACGAATAATAATAATATTAATACACGAATTATTAATACACTTAATTTAATTTCTATCAGGGCACTTTAGGAAGGAGACTGCACGAGAGGTAATAGTAACCACTAGTTAATGAAAAGCAAAGTATCTGTGTGATTACAGGCAATTATCACACAATTAGCATGCTAACACAAGCACGAAACAGCAGAAATAAAAGACTCACGGCCAGTCTGTCTGACTAGTGGGATTAGTACTGATTAGTAGGTCTCTCGGTTGGCCAAACTCTTGACTTAATCGTGGGGAACAAAAACAGGTCTGCTGGCAAGCTAAACAAAAGTAAGTTGCTATTATCCTTAGAGCAGGCGTGCACAACGTTTCATGATGCACATCCTCACACAAAATGACAACTCACTCGTCAGATAGAGGGAAGGCGAAAACAAAAAGAATGTTGGCTTCTTTTGAATGCCGTCAAATCAGGAGACGTCATGATGCCATTCGGCAATTAGCTCCGAGCTGTGGGAGCATACAAACGAAAGGTATGGCAGTCTCCGAAAGATTCAAAGTTATCGAGTGATCGTGACACGAGTCAGAAGAGTCAGGCATGAAACTAATTCAAACAGGTCTCCATTCCAGAGCCAGAGCAAGCAGAGTCAGTTCGTGTCACCTCGTGTCACCTCTGCTGAAGGACCTTCGATAGCTTCCGGTCGATCAACAGATACAGAAACAGAGGCTCTCACTCTCACCCACGTGCCAACTACCTCGGCTTGGCTCCTTCACACCTAGCTGAACTGCTGCACCAGTTTCTGCCGCCTTTGTGGCCTCGGGTCCTGAACCGACAATAAATTCACTCTTCATTTCCTATGCTCAAAGACCTGTTGGTGACAGAAGCTCTGCAGGTCCTAGATCATCCACAATGCTTACACAGCAACACATTAATAATGATAATAATAAAGTTGCATAGCATGTTCACATAACTTGATATCTTTGTACGATCTTTATATATGCTGTAAAAAAGCATGATCGAATGGTTAGTGGTACCACTCACACTGTACAACGAGGATAACATTTATTAAGGTGACATTCTCAGTGCCAACATGTATTTAACACGTTCCAGGTTTTGGGAGTAGAAGCTTTAGCTCTGCAGGTCCTAGACTGTGGAACTCACTTCCACTATTCTTATGCAACGACAACTACTCTCCTGCTGACGACTATGGCTCATCCTTTACACCGGTTCTGAGCTGCTACTTCCACGCTACTCACTACCTTAACTGCTCTCCTGACTCAGCCATGCTTCCCATTTTCTCTCTGTTGCGTGAGACGAAGTCTCTTGGCTACCGAATGGGTACCGAAAGCCGCTTAGGCTGTGAGTGCGCTGTACAAAACTCTCCTGCGTAACGCCCACTTAGTCTTAATGGCTACGTGGAGTTACATTACATACAAACTAAAGGCACAGCTTCCAAAGAATTTGAGGTTTCAACTAGGTATTGACAAACGATTAAATTCCGAAAAGTGTGTTGTACGATGCTTAGCCAGGTGGGAGAGTAGATCTGATAGGTAGGCTGAAGCCAAACAATGAAGGGACCTAAAAGTGAGTGACAAAACCTTGAAGTCGGTGCACTGCTTGACTGAGAGCCAGAGCAGGTCGCCCAGGTGGTGTGATGTGGCAATTAATCATCGCCAGCTTACATCTGTACTCTGTAGTTTTCCACTACGATACGATGGGATCTAAACATTGCAGTGCAAAGCCAGCGAATTTCAGGTGATTGGGAGGCAGTCCAGAAGGACTTAGCGATCAATAGTACCAAACACTGCCGGAAGATCAAGCAGAACAAGCAGAGATACTTTACCCAAGCCTGCATTCATGAGAAAGCCACTATCGCTGCAATACTCTGCAGAGTGAGTAGCTCTAAAATCAGACTGGAGCTTACTTGTTAGTTTTGAAGCTTCAATGTAAGTGTTAAGTTGGTCTGCCACTACTCGTTCAAGTGTCTTTGAAAGGATCCCCGAAGCAGATAACAGTGACACTTCCTTTCAAGCCATCCTGCACTGCAAATTCCATAACTAATCTACTTCTTGATTGCCCTTCTGACTTAGCTAGGCTTGTCAATTTTTTTTATTGCATTAAATGAAGTCTGTTGGCTACCGTATATTCACCGAAAGTTTCTTTGGCTTTGAGTGGGCAATAGAAAACTTACCAGCATAACACCACTTAGTCCCTGCAGCTTTGTGGAGTTGCAGGTAGAGATAGGCTATTTTGTTTTAGCCAGTTTGTAGCTGCTATGAAAGTAGCAAGGCAGTCAGGTTACAAGATAGCGATGAGATTAGGTAGATGAGATTCGGTTGCTAAGCCTTTCTGCCGGGTTTCTGCTAAGCCACTCATCCGTCCACCAGCTCCTAATCTTTCCACCAGCTCCTAATCCGAGCAATAACCGTCAGCATGGTTGTCTTGCAGAGACTAGTCAGAGCTTCTGGCCGCCAGCTCTGCAAGCCCTCTCAACCTTCGACCTCTTGTTGGATGTCATTGAAACAGGTCGAGACCATCAGTCTGTCTACATTGCTCTGCATCAGTCTGTCAGACTGTCTGTCTACATGCTCGGCATTGCACTGTACCCGATCTGAGTGGACATAGCAGCTGTCGTGAGCCGTTCCTAAATTGAGACTTTTAACATGGCCTGGCACCAAAAATAAATGCAACCAGGGCATGCATACAGGGATGACTTGAAGTGAGACTTAGGGAGTGCAATATGGAGTCTTATAATCTCTGGGACTCGTTGACACCTGATGGGACATGGTGAGTCCTGAACACGACTTAAAATAATAAGGATAATAATATATTTGTATAGCATGCTCAGAGAACTGAATCTCTTTATAGGCACTTTACAGATGCTGTATAGACAGCATTACCAAATGATGGGTGGTAACATCCACAAGCAGCAGGCACAGCATAAGGAGGTACATGAACACGAAGGAAGTATCACAATAGATGACCCACCAAATGCTGTAATAAAAAGGTGTGTTTTTCAAGTTTCTTTACTCGATAAGTCCTGATGAGACTTTGTGACATCTGATGGACTTTGGTGACACCTTAAGTGATTAAGCGCCTAGAGAGAGATTAAGTTCTCTGAGGGCGCTTTATCAAGTGAATTATTATTATTATTATTATCTGGTACCAGAAACTACTATGGCCTCTGAAAATCTCATCCAATTTTGAGCTGCTTTTTGGTCTCCAATCACCACTACCACTACCACTGCCACTGTCATCACAATTACTACTAACACTACTACTACCACTACTAGTTGAGCTGAGCCAGTCCTCGAAAAACCGCATTTGCACCTCGAAGCTCTTGCCGAAGCTGCCACCTATCATACAGGCAACAAGACAACAAGAGCACGAGTTAGCCCACGGTGACCGAGAATCCAGAAGTTGCTACTTTAAGGTCGAAGTTGACCCACTAGACTACCGTAGACCCTCGTAATAGTGACACTCCTGCCACGTGGCTTTTGCACCGTTGACTAGCCTGCCCTGAAATGACTGACCAATCATATACTATCCGGAGCCATACTTGCTTATTCGAGGGGACTCGTACAGATACACACGCACAGGGTAGGCTCGGCTCGTCAGATCTGTTGCCACACGTTGATGCGGAATTACAACAAGGCAGCTACCTAGTGCTGGAAGTTCGAACCAGCAATTCTGCAAGCACGCACTGGTCGGATGATTCTGCTCAATCGCTGGCATTCCCCAGATACCGGAAGAAGAACCTGCGGTTCGACGAAACTAGGCCAGCCTTATAAGCAAAAGAGGTAAGGTCAAAGTAAGAAATTGAGAAAACTAGCCGCGCGTACGTAGAGCAGAAATTAGTTGTTCGATCCTTCTCATCTAAACGACAGTGAGACGTGACGAGGGACAATAAGAAAACTTAGGATGTAAACTATACCGTGAACATATACCTGGATGTTTTTGAGCCAATCGTTTGCATTCTGCTGGCCGGCAATCTTTTTAGCTGGGATGAGGATGTCGCTCAGATTAAATCGCTGCACATCGTAACGACCGAGCTCCTTGGGGATCACCAGACGGTAGATGGCAACTTGGGCTGAATCCGCCAGACCGCTGCAAGAAACGTAATCGCAATCGTTTAGCTGACGTTTTACTTCCTCTGAAACTTGCTTTATTAAAGGCACCGAAGGCATTCTCATCAGGCCGAGGCCCGGCCGCTTCGGTGGGATGGCGTCGAGCTCTGGTCGGCGGGTGCGTCGAGCTGGGGATGAGGGAAAAACCCTGCCGTTTGACCCGTCGCAATTCGTCCCGCGAAGGGTCGTGGGACTCCCTCCGCCCCCGTAATTATCTCCCCTCACGGGGCGAGTTTGAGGTTATACTAATCGCTAGAAGCACGTAGCTAAACAGGGCAGTAGAAAGCTTTTCAGAATACTGGGTATGGGTGTGGACACACCAGCGTAATATACAGATCCGCTCGCTAACTCCTTCAATTCCTACGCCAAACTAGTGGGCGTGCTAAATCTGTCCTGCTTCCAGCACCCTCCCACCGCAGGGCACAACCTACCGACAATTTACAACGTGAATATCTGTGTAGGAAAGTGTCCCGTTTCACAGCTGAATAAATACGCAATCCTTTTTCGTCCTGTTTACCATGAAAAATTACACAGCGTTTAGATGTATTCGCTCCTGCCAAACGCACGATGCGCCGGGGCCGGAAAGTCCTTGACCTTTTACCCTGTCCGCGTTCTTGCCGTCCCGCCTGCCGGGCGCTGCTGCTGGTGCTGCCGCCGCCGCCGCTAGGGCCGTAGGAGGATGACGACGAATACCGTCGTCCTAGCCGTGGGCGTAGGCTGCGGTATCTGTGTAGGCTTGGTAATAAGACCTCGTCTGCTTCGGCTGCTCTGGGGACGCGTGCCGCGCGCCACAAAGCCGGACGGTTGCCGGACGTGAAAGCACGAAAAATGTAGCGACGATCTGAATAAGTCTGCGTGCTTCGACTTGTTTTTATAGGTTTTTTATCTGAATAGCCATGCTCAGACGACAGCCTTATTATTAACCGCTGTCTTTCTTGCGCTAAAGATTTTTTGTGTTTGTTAAAAGTCTTACTTTGTCATCACCAGTTATCACCAAATCCTGCTTATCTGACCACATGCAGATCTCATTCAATCTACAGTGTGTGCCCATCTCCTCCTCTAAAATAACCTGTGAATCGCGAAACCTCAAGACCCTTGACATCGATGCTGTCCGTGCGAGCATATCTGCTTCACCTTTGCTGCTCAGTCCTCCCTCCGATCTGTCATCACTGGTAGATTGCTACAACACGACACTAGCTGACACGCTCGACGAGTTTGCACCGTTGACAAAGCGCACTGTGCGCCCCCGCCCAGACGGCCTATGGTTTACCACAGACATTAAACTAGCCAAGTCTACTAAACGAAAGCTTGAAAAGGCATACAAAAGATCCGGACTAACTGTCCATCGACAGGCATATGAAGACTACTGTAGGTCGTACCAATCGATCCTAGCAAAGGCTAAGTCTAGCTTCTATAGAAACATTGTTGAATCACAGATGCACAATCCAAAAATGCTGATGTCGACAATAAACCATCTCCTCAACCGTTCCCAGGTTAGCTCCTTACCAGATGATCCTTGTGATGATCTAGCCGATCGCTTCTCTCGATTCTTTGTGCAGAAGATAGACAAAATCAGGGAATCCATCCCTGCGATGACAACCTTCCCACTAGAATGCTGTTCCTCGGTTCCTGGCTGCGCCTCAATGTCTGCATTTAAACAGGTCACCAGTGATGTAGTCCTAAAGCTCGTATCTCAATCAAAGAAGACAACAAGTCCACTGGACCCTATTCCCACTGTCCTGCTCCTACGTTGCATTGATCTGCTGCTGCCATGCATAACCAACATCATTAATATGTCATTAGCCTCAGGTCATGTCCCAGCACCTTTCAAAAAAGCTGTAGTCAGGCCACTTCTCAAGAAAGCTACACTAGACCAAGAGAACTTAAGCAACTACCGCCCAGTCTCCCTTCTACCATTCCTATCAAAGACACTGGAACGGGTCGTGGCAGACCAGCTGAACTCGTATATCGAAACCTCACACCTTGCTAGTAAGTTCCAGTCTGGGCTTTAGAGCTAATCACTCCACAGAGTCAGCATTGCTTCGGGTATACAACGACCTACTTAGGAATGCAGACATGGGTAGAGTGTCTCTTCTTGTTTTGCTCGATCTTTCGGCAGCTTTTGATACCATCGATCACAAAGTACTTCTAGAGCGCCTCTCATCTCGCCTGGGCATCACTGGCACTGCTCTGCAGTGGTTCAGGTCCTATCTCAGTGGGAGACTCCAGAGAGTTGACGTGAATGGACAAAGATCATCTGAAGAACCTCTAAAATATGGAGTACCTCAGGGCTCTGTGCTAGGTCCGGTCCTTTTCACCGTTTATACTCTCCCTCTCGCTGATGTGATTGCCAAGCACAATCTAGGCTTTCACTTCTATGCGGATGACACTCAGTTGTACCTTTGCTTTGATCCCTCCCAGCCTTCGAGCACCTCAAATTCTCTCAACTCACTCACTTGCTGCATGCATTGATGACATCCGATCATGGATGGCAGCAAATTTTTTAAAACTAAACGATGATAAAACTAACTTACTAGTTATGGGCAAACCTAGTGTTATTCAGAAATTGGAAAGGCTGACTTTAAAAATTGGCTCTGCCAGCATATCTCCAGTTGCATCAGCTCGAAATCTAGGTGTCATATTCCAAAGCGACCTCTCGTTAGACGACCACATCAGCTCCACAGTCAAATCAGCCTATTTTCAGCTACATAACATTGCTAAAATTAGGGCTTGTTTAGATAAGGATACCACGTCCAAGTTGGTCCATGCATTCGTGACATCTCGTCTCGACTTCTGCAACTCACTGCTTACTGGCCTACCAGCATGTGCGATCAGGCGATTGCAGCTGGTGCAAAACTCTGCAGCTAGGCTTGTCTGTCGTGAGCGTCGCAGTTGCCACATTACTCCACTTCTCGCCGACCTGCACTGGTTACCAGTCAAGCAACGGATTGACTTCAAGGTTTTGTCGCTCACTTTTAGGTCTCTTCATTCTATGGCTCCAGCCTATCTTTCAGATATACTACCCCATCAGGCAAAGCATCGTACCACTCGCTTTTCGGAATCCAACAGTCTAGAAATACCTCGTACAAACCTTAAATCCTTTGGAGACCGTGCATTTAGCTCGTATGCTCCCACAGCCTGGAACTCCCTCCCGTGCTGCATCAGAACATCCCCTGACCTGACCACATTTAAAAGAAACTTAAAAACATACCTATTTAGGACAGCATTTAGTGGGTCCTTGTGATTCGTCCTCGATGTGCTTATGCGTGCTGACACTGTTCATGCTGCCACTAACCACATTTGCATGCTGACCCAGTGCATGTAACCCCTAACCATGTTATTCATTTTGTTTGTTTTTCAAGCATGATTTTACTTAATATTCTATTGCGTATCACTTTGCAGCAAATGTAAAGCGCCTAGAAAGAGATTAAGTTCTCTGAGGGCGCTTTATCAAGTGCAATATTATTATTATTATATTACTCGTGCAGCTCTTATAGAAGACGCTGCAGCGTATGTTTCTTTTTATTTCGATGGCCTCGAGTTTCTCTTTGTTCGTTGTGCGAGCTACTGCTGCCGCGTCGCCTCCCTGGTCAGACCGTGTTTGTGACTCGTCGGGAATCCTGTAAGAGATTGTTCTGTGTATGAAGGCGGCTCTGATTCTTTGGATATGTAATCAATAAAATTAAATCAGCTATATTTATAACTTTCTAGTTCTTGTCCTATTTTGTTGGCGTTACATTTGCCAAAGTTCTGCCAAGGGTTTGGCAAATCTAAGAGAAGCGAATTGAATATGAAAAAGTCAGTTTGATGCATTCTTCTCAAATTGTGAGCTGTAAGCGAAGACCTGATTTTTTACTCTAAAATGATAAAAATCCTTCATCCTACTATGTAAATGCACAAATATATCCTACAATGACGTAAGTGGACATGCAGATAGTGGCTACACGGTTTCACACGAGACACTGCTAACTTGCAAATGGTATCGAAGGCTAGTTTGGAATTGAAGTCAGGGCAAGCCGGCTCTTTGCAGTCAAGCTGCTAGCGTTTAACTAGTAGTTCGTTTGCCACACCTAGTATAGCGGTTATTCACAGTGCATGTTACCACTAACCGTACGGTCATACTTTCTTTACTGCATAAGTAAAGTGCCTAGAAAGAGATTAGGTTCGCTGAGAGTGCTTTAGAAATGTGCTGTTATTGTTAGAGGGTAAGTCGAGAAAATACTTATAAAGTTGGTCTGACAATCGAATATTTTAGTAACGTACCATTTGAAAGACAAATATGTTAGAAATGGGATCGCAAGTTCTGCCGGCTTCCACGTAAGTGAAAAAATGATTATGGAAACCGTATCTAACTGGATGTGAACCGTAAGCAACATATCTACAAAGAACAAATTTACCGATCTATGCATCATTCTTGATTTGTATCTTAACTTGTTGAACCTTGGTAGATCGAGGTACATATGCATGAAGCTTGCCGAGTTGGTTTGTTCCAGCGGTTAAAGTACTCGCACCGACCAAGCTCTGGCTGAGGTCGTGGGATCGAGACCCGAGTCATATGTAAAGCACCTGAGTAAAGATTAAGTTCTCTAGGGGCGCTATACAAACGAATTTTATTTATTTATTTAAGCTTGTTGTGGTGCACGTTTGTGACCTTTTAGTACCCTGTACAATTCATAACTAGGTGAATACTTCAAATATCAGAGTGAAAATTTGAAATGGAATTGATCTGTGTTGTCCATGCTGACGCTAGAATTATTTCTTATTTATAGGTCATTCAGGTTTAGTTATGCATGTCATGAAACGTCCTAGAGCCTAATTTTCTGCAATCACGGACATGTATAGTAAAATCTGTCCAATCGGAATCTGTCGGAATGGCTGTTTCGCTGTGATTCCGTATTCTCTTACTGTCCATTTGTTATAGGTCTCCAAGGGTTTTTAGGTTCGTACGAAGTACGGCTTAATGATTCGAATCAGATTAGTGGGCCCTCTGAATAGACTACTTCCCTTCTAGACATTGTTTCCACTGTTCTACTTCAACGATGCATAGATCTTATTCAGCCAAACATAACAAGTCTGTCCTTAGTCTCAGTTCTCGTCCCCGAACCATTCAAAAGGTGTGCAATTAGGCAACTAATTAGAAAGCAACTTTAGACGAAGACAGCTTGAGCCACTTTCTCCCGATTTCTCTACTACCGTAACTACGTACAAAACGGGAGAGAGTTATGGCAGACCAGCCGATCTCTTATATTAAATCTTCAAACCCATGAAGTAAGTTCCAATCTGTCTGGCTTTAGAGGTAATCACTCGGCAGGCTCAGTATTACTAACGCCAATATTAGCAATGCAGACTTAGGTAAAGTCTCAGCCTGTTTCGGTTAACCTTTAAGCAGCGTTTGATACTATTGATCAAAGAGTGCTGATTGACCGCCTCTTATTTCGCTTGTGCATCAACGGCAATGCACTGCAATGGTTCAGATCTTGTCTCAATGGGAGACGCTAGAGTGTTGATATGATCGGAAAGAGGTCATCTGAGGAACCGCTCATGTATCTCTATCCGTAACTCAACGAAGCCAAAAAGACGATGTATGAGTCACGCAGGAGAGTTCGTATCGAAAGCCGCTTAGGCTTTCGGTACGCATTCGGTAACCAAAAGACTTCATTTCACGAAACGAAGTCAATGTAAAAAGCCTAGCTGAGTTGGTGAGCAGTTGAGGTAGCGAGTAGCGTAGAACTAGCAGCCCAGGGTGGCTGGAAAAGACGCACCATAGTCAGCAGCTGGAGAGTAGATTTCTGAGGGTAAGAATGGTTGAAGTGAGTTCCACAGTCTAGGACCTGCAGAGACAAAGCTCCTTTCACCAACGGTCTTTAAGCGGGAGAACGGAACAGCTAATTGATTGTCCACAGAAGACCTGGGGGAACGAGGAGGCTGAAACTGGTACTACATTTAAGCTCGGTATGAAGAAGCCTAGACGCGGGTGGGCCTCATGCATCAGCGTAAGAACTTAGCTCCGTATGTGTTGATCAACGGGCAGCCATCCAATCTCTTTCAGGAAAGGAGACACATGGCCAAACCTTTGGGATTTGTAGAAGAGCCTTGCAGCGAGAATTTACCATCAGTTGAGTGGCCTAGTGGCTTTTTTTGGAAGCCCAGCCGAAAGAAAATTACAATAATTTGGCCCAGTCAGAACCAAGGAGCTAGTTACAATTCTTGCAAGCCGCCGTGGAAGAAAATTCCCAATCTCAGTTTGGGATCAGACCTGATGGCTAGCTGTGGAAGCAGTCTTCTAAATGCTTTCAAAGTTTAGGCGGCTGTGGAAGACGGCTCCTAAACCCGAGAACGTTAGCTTAAGGAAATTCGACGACATCCTGGATTGAATGTCTGCAGGCAAGCATTCAATTTATCAGTTGCTACAGCAGATTCCGAGTATCGTCAGCATAAAAGCGATAGCCTGTAACAAAGTTAGAGGTGACGCAAATAGCGTCAGCATGTCAAACATGGCTAGCGGTAGCATGCAAAGTGTCAGCATCCACGACCACATTTAGGAAAAATCATAAGGACCAAGAAAACACTTCGACACACAGGTGCGTTTTTAGCTTCTGTTTACATGACGTCAAATCAGAGGGACGTTGTAATGTCAATCGGGAATGAGTTCCAGGCTTTTGGAGTCCGGGAGTTTGGAGCTAACAAAAGACGTGGTCTCCGAAGGATTTGAAGTTGGTACGACGTATAGCTCAGCGATTTGAGTCAGAAAGGCAGGTGGTACGATGCTTAGCCTGGTGAGAAGTAGGTCTAATATGTAGGCCGGAGCCAGATGATGAAAGGGCCTAAAAGTGAGAACCAGAATATTGAAGTCGGTGCTCTGCTCGTTTTGGAGCTGTCCTGTGCTCGATGTGCAGGTTGGCAAGAAGTGGTGTGACGTGGCAACTGCAATGCTCACGACAGACAAGCCTAGCTGCAGAGTGTTGCACCAACTTTGAGCTCCTGATCGCACAAGCCGGTAGGCCAGCAAGCAATGAGCTGCAGAAGTCGAGACGAGGTTTTAAAAATGCACGGCCAAAGAGGATGAGGGAGAGGGCTAGATCCCTCGACGCCGGCAGCCGTCTAGAGTACGTAGACTGGGCAACTCGTAATAATAATAATAATATTGCACTTGATAAAGCGCCCTCAGAGAACTTAATCTCTTTCTAGGCGCTTTACATTTGCTGCAAAGTGATACGCAATAGAATAGTAAGTAAAATCATGCTTGAAAAACAAACAAAATGAATAACATGGTTAGGGGTTACATGCACTGGGTCAGCATGCAAATGTGGTTAGTGGCAGCATGAACAGTGTCAGCACGCATAAGCACATCGAGGACGAATCACAAGGACCCACTAAATGCTGTCCTAAATAGGTATGTTTTTAAGTTTCTTTTAAATGTGGTCAGGTCAGGGGATGTTCTGATGCAGGTCGGGAGGGAGTTCCAGGCTGTGGGAGCATACGAGCTAAATGCACGGTCTCCAAAGGATTTAAGGTTTGTACGAGGTATTTCTAGACTGTTGGATTCCGAAAAGCGAGTGGTACGATGCTTTGCCTGATGGGGTAGTATCTCTGAAAGATAGGCTGGAGCCATAGAATGAAGAGACCTAAAAGTGAGCGACAAAACCTTGAAGTCAATCCGTTGCTTGACTGGTAACCAGTGCAGGTCGGCGAGAAGTGGAGTAATGTGGCAACTGCGACGCTCACGACAGACAAGCCTAGCTGCAGAGTTTTGCACCAGCTGCAATCGCCTGATCGCACATGCTGGTAGGCCAGTAAGCAGTGAGTTGCAGAAGTCGAGACGAGATGTCACGAATGCATGGACCAACTTGGACGTGGTATCCTTATCTAAACAAGTCCTAATTTTAGCAATGTTATGAAGCTGAAAAAAATAGGCTGATCGTAGACGGCGTGGTTTTCTGAATACTTGAATAAAGTGCTCGGTGTTGGAGCTCGCAGCTTGCTGCTCGGTCGCACTACCCAGCCTGATGAAATATCGCGTGGAGGGCTATCACAAAGCTATACAAATGTATTATTATTGTTGAGCTGTACTAAGATATAATAAGATAGGAATGCAGCTCTCTATCCTGTCTCCCGAAGCTTCTGTCTCTTCTGTCTCTTGAAAGTGAAAGCCGACGCTCGAGACTTCTGGAGATGCATCGAAAGCAGCTTGCTGCTACGATGCTGCGTCGATGACACAGACGAAGACGAAGAAAAGGCAGCTACGACGACGACATGTGACAGACGATATGTATCTACATATGCTCTACATTTGTGTCTACCTATGCTCGCGAGTAATTTATTTTGAAGCCCATCGAGCCGTTTAAGGCCAGCGTTGTGACCCACCATGGTCATGTAAACACTTACGTGCCAATATGTGCCAATATGTGCCAAGGACGCTCTTTAACTAAGCGGGTCTGTGAACCGTCGAGAGGGACACTGGTTCAGCTACATTTAAGTTATCGTGATAGTAAGTACAAGCGTACTAGCTGTAGAACTTTGCCGACTTCATTAAATGCATCAATCTAATGAAGTAGATCGCCATTTCTTTCTCTTTAACCTTCAACGAAACCTACATCTCCCAAAATTTTATGACAGCATTAGTAGGCCCCTGTGATTCGTTCTTTATGTGCGTACGCATGCTGACACTGTGCATGCTGCCACTAACCACACTTGCATGCCGACCCTGCACCTGTCACCCCTAACCATACTATTCTTACTGTTTACTCAGCATGCTACCACTAACCATTCGATCATGCTTCCTTTGCAGCAAATGTAAAGTGCCTAGAAAGAGATTGAGTTCTCTGAGGGCGCTATAAAAATGTATTATTATTAATATTTTCCAATTTATGAGAATACACACACTGGTAAACAATGTGTCATACAAGATATCTCTATTCTTAGCATGTAGACATTTAGGGACATCTAGATATTTTGGTGCCTTGCATAAAGACTGCACTATGCTTTGACGTCAGTTGTCCGACCAATGGCTGCTACTATAGAGGTTTTGCCTGTTGATTGTCGTCTACCGTAGCCAGGCGATACGGCAGTGCCTGCACACATTACTTGGCGCTGGGGATGGGCAACCAGACGGCAGCTCCAGCATATGTCTTCCAACAACAGCGAATCGGGCCGAAGGGCTGCACGATTCGTCCTCATCTGTCATACAAGGTCATATAAAATCTGTTTTTAGACACTACTTGACATTAGTTTCTAGTGCCATATTCGCTTGCTCTCGACTTACTCAGTCACATGCTGACGGTGAAGGCATATATTAAGCACAGCACAGACAATGATGCATTCTGCAGTGCCTTACAGAGCAGTCATCTATAATAATAATAATAATGCACTTGATAAAGCACCCTCAGAAAACTCAATCTCTCTCTCTCTCTCTCTCTCTCTCTAGGTGCTTAACATTTGCTGCAAAGGGAAATGCAATTGAATGGTGAGTAATATCATGCTTGATAAACAAACAAAATGAATAACATGGTTAATGGCAGCATGCACAGTGTCAGCATGCATAAGCACATGAAGGACGAATCACAGAGACCCACTAAAAGCTGTCCTAAATAGGTGTATTTTCAAGTTCTTTTGAATAATAATAATAATAATGCATTTGATAAAGTGCCCTCAGAGAACTTAATCTCTCTCTAGGCGCTTTACATTTGCTGCACAGGAAAATGCAATTGAATGGTGAGTAAAATCATGCTTGATAAATGTGGTCAGGTCAGAGGATGTTCTGACGCAAGTCTGGAGGGAGTTCCACGCTTTGGGAGCATACGAAATAAATGCATGGTCTCCAAAGGATCTGAGGTTAGTACGAGGTATTTGTAGACTGTTGGATTCCGAAAAGGGGGGTACGATGCTTGGCCTGGTAGGAGAGTAGATCTGAGAGATAGGCTGGAGCCAAAGAATGAAGTGACTTAAAAGGGAGCGAGAAAACCTTGAAGTCGATCCGTTTCTTGACTGGGAGCCAGTGCAGGTCGGCGAGAAGTGGTGTGATGTGGCAACTGCGACTCTCACGACAGACAAGCCTAGCTGCGGAGTTTTGCACCAGCTGCAATCGCCTGATCGCACATGCTGGTAGGCCAGAATGCAGTGAGTTGCAGAAGTCGAGACGGGATGTCACGAATGCACCGACCAACTTGGACGTGGTATCCTTATCTAAACAAGCCCGAATTTTAGCAATGTTGTGAAGCTGAAAATAGGCAGATTTGATTGTGGAGCTTATATGGTCGTCCAACGAGAGGTCGCTTTGGAGCATGACACCTAGATTTCGAGCTGATTCAACAGGAGGTATGTTGGCAGAGCCAATTTTGATCGTCAGCCTTTCTAATTTCTGAATCAATAGTCATCTCGCCTTGCAGTAGCAGTTGCATGTCGGTGATCGGCTGGTCGCTGCACTGCCTCATGACATTATCACCAAAACGTGAGTTGGAATGTTGTGTCAGCCCTGACAAGAGATCATCTGTGCTTGCTAATGGATTGGAGTTCAATCAAGTTAATCTCTCAGCTGTGGGGGAGATAAATAAAATACCGATCAAGCACACAGCTAGTTTTTTAAATCTGTTTGTGATGCAGGTCTTCTTGATTTACATTCAGACTTGACCGGCAGCCTCGATACCCTCACTGTTGCAATGAACATGACACTCAGGAGTGCTCTTGACAAGCATGCTCCCGTTCATTCTATCCGTGTTCAAAGTCGTGGTGATTCCTTTCAATTTATAAAAAAAACTCCTAAAGATGCCCCGGGTTAAGTGCAGGCTTGAACGTCGTTTCAAGAAATCAGGGTCTTATGCAGATCTAGTCAATTTCAAAGACTTCCTTCGAGTTTACACCCGAAAGCTTAAAAAAGCAAGGGCTTCTTTTTTCATCCGAAAGCTGAATTCCTGCCAGTCGGACCCTAAACAGATTCATAAGACAGTAAACCATTTACTGGCCAATGCTGACAGGTCTGACTCCCCAGATATTAATGACTCAGCCGAAAGGTTTTCAGCATTCTGTACTGAAAAAATTGTGCACATTCGTGCCTCTATTAAGACCCCTCCGACTAAAGCAATCGCGGTTTCACAACCTGTGACCTTCCTTACAAGGTTCTCCGAGGTTTCTGCATGCGATGTGGCAATCTTAATAAGGTCAAGCAAAAAGAGCTCGTCTCCTGAAGATCCTATACCTTCATCTCTGTGGTCTCCACTGGCAGTCAAACTTAGCCCTGCCATAACCAAGATTTTCAATGCTTCTCAGGGAAAAGGGGTCGTCCCTAAGTCCTTCAAATCGGCAATCGTTAGACCCACCCACATGGTCTTTATGACTTTGTGGAGTTACAGACGGAGATACATTACATTACATTACATACTTGAAAAGCCTGGATTAGACACCGAGGTCCTTGCAAACTATCGCCCTGTTTCCTTCTTCTTTGCTTATCAAAGATTCTTGAAAAAATTGTTGCTAAACAGCTGGTTCAACATATTAAAAAGAATGAAATGTCAGCAACATTTCAATCAGGTTTCAAGAGGCAGCACTCCACTGAAAATGCTCTCCTCCATGTTAACAATGACATTCTACATGGCAATGACGACGGGAATGTCACTGCCCTAGCTCTGCTAGATCTGTCTGCTGCCTTCGACACAATTGATTACGATGTTCTGATTGAACGACTGGGAACAATGATCGGTCTGGCAGACGAAGCACTGGCGTGGTTTAAATCGTACTTGTCTGATCGTGATCAATTCGTGTCGTGTGGTGGTCAGGTCTCACACACGAGAAGGATCACCTGTGGAGTCCCTCGAGGGTCTATACTCGATCCCTTGCTGTTCTTCATTTATACACAACCTCTGGGAAAAGTGATCAAAGCCTATGGAATAGGACATCACTTTTATGCTGACGATACTCAGTAGTATTTGTCATTCAAACCGTCGGAATATGCTGCAGCAACTGAAAAAATGAATGCTTGCCTTGCTGATATTCAATCCTGGATGTCGGAAAACTTCCTGAAATTAAATGACGATAAAACCGAAGTACTGCTCATAGGACACCCTAAGCGTGTGGCTGGATTAAAAGGCTTTGCTCTTTTAATAGGTGTTGCTGTTGTACGACCATCACCACGTGCTCAAAATTTAGGTGTCGTTTTCGACAACTGCCTCAATTTTAAAGCTTCATTCAGAAGACTGCTTCTGCAGCTAGCCATCACGTCCGATCCCTATGCAAGATTAGGAGCTCTCTTCCACAGTGGCTTGCCCAAAATTCAACTAGCTCCTTAGTTCGGTCTTGGCTCGATTATTGCAATTCCCGATTGGCTGGGCCAAAAAAAGCGATTAGGCCACTGCAGCTGACTATGAATATGGCTGCAAGGCTAGTCTTCAAGTCCCAGCGGTTTGAGCACGTTTCTCCTTTGCTAATAAGATAAGATGGATGCCGATTGACCAACGGATTCAGAGCAAGGTTCTTACGCTGACCCACGAGACCCGCCACGGCTTGGCTCCTTCGTACCTAGCTGAACTGCTGCATCAGTTTCAGCCTGTTTTCGCCCTCAGGTCCCGTGTGGACAATAAATTAGCTGTCCCATTCCTCCGCTTAAAGACCGTTGGCGACAGAAGCTTTAGCTCTGCAGGTCCTAGACTGTGGAACTCACTTCTACAATTCTTACACAACGACAACTACTCTACTACTACCGACCATGACTCATCCTTTTCAGCGGTCCTGAGCTGCTACTTCCATGGTACCTCAACTGTTCTCCTGACTCTGCTATGCTTCCCACTTTCTCTTTGTTTCGTGAAAGTCTATTGGCTACCGAATGCGTACCGAGAGCGGCTTAGGCTGTGAGTGCGCTATACAAAATTCTCATGCATTACGCCCACATGGCCTTTATGACTTTGTGGAGTTACAGACGGAGATACATCATGAAATGAAAAGCTGCAAGCGGTAATATGACAAAAAGACGGAACAGCGAAAAAGTAGTGAACACTGCTCCACGTTTGCTAACTGCCTCAGATGCTCACTAACTGGCGGGAGGGGGGAGCATAGCAGCAACTCGAGCAAAGCTGGCGGGGTAAGAGTGGCCCTGGGCACAGTGGCCTTGACCGATTTGCAATCCATCAAAGTGAAGCCCCCAGTGCGGGCCTGATCGTCGAAGCAGAATCTACACTGTGAGCAGCAACAGCTTTGGCAACAGCAGGGCTAAGCTCCAGTTGTTGGCAGATACTGACAATGCTATAGGTGAAGGTCGGAGGAGGCACGAGAGCTGCATCGAGAGTGCTCACTCGCTCGCGCCAGCATTCTTGGCCGGCCGGGCTAGACCGAAGGCGTGAATGGCAGCCACGTAGGCTGCACGCCAGGCGAGCACAAATGAGCTGCTTTTGCTGCTGTAAAAAAGGGTGCTCAGCACGAACTTCATACACTCGCTGCTCGCGTTGAAGCCGCAGTCGTCGGCTTCGGCGTCGGCCACGAGCTCGATGAAGTGCTCGAGCATGCGCACAGCTTCGAGCCCGGCATCAGTGGAGCAGTCAGTGAGCCACTGACGAGAATCGGGCGGCAGGCGGCAGAGAGCGGCGATGAAGTAGCGAGTGCCGTTGGCAAGTTTACTGTTGTCGGCGGGCAACTTCAGGCCGAGCTTCTCTATCAGCTTGCCGATCTTGTCGTCACCGCCATCACCGGAAGGGTCGCTGCTGGCTGCTTCGTCTGCATCCGGCAGCAGTGGCAGGTTCTTCTTGATGTCCATTCTCAGCTGATCTCGCATTTCGTCCGAAATACTCGGATTACCGAAAAGCTCTAAATAACGAGGACAAATCGCACGATGAATCATGCCCTGATGGACCGCTTGCTCGAGTGCCCCCTCCTCAGGAGGACATCCGAGAAAATTGAGCCAGCCAATAGGAACGAAGTGAACCACTAACTATTTGATGCCCGAGACAGTGGAGTCGAATGTCTACGAAAATCACTACGTGGAATCCATAACGATAATGGATAACGCATCGGGGCGGCACTGCTGGGAATCAAATCGTAGGCAGCCAGCACCGCTTAATAATAATAATAAGCTTGATAAAGCGCCCTCACAGAACTCAATCTCGTTCTAGGCGCTTTACATTTGCTGCAAAGGGAAACTCGGTTGAATGGTGAGTAATATCATGCTTGATAAACAACATGAATAACATGGTTAGGGGTGACATGCACAGGGTCAGCATGCAAATGTGATTAGTGGCAGCATGCACAGTGTAGGCAGGCATAAGGACATGAAGGACGAATCACAGGGACCCACTAAATGCTGTCCTAAATAGGTGTCTCTTTAAGTTCTTTTTGAATGTGGTCAAGTCAGGGGATGTTCTGACGCAAGTCGGGAGGGAGTTCCAGGCTTTGGGAGCATACTAACTAAATGAGTGGTCTCCAAAGGATTTGAGGTTTGTAGTCTGCCTGGGCGAGGTCAAGGTTCAATCTGCCCCCTTTACAGATTTTGGCTATACCGCATATACAGATTTTGACTAAACCTCAAATCCTTTGGAAACCTTGCATTTAGTTCATATGTTCCCAAAGCGTGGAACTCACTCCCAACTTGCGTCAGAACATCCCCTGACCTGACCACATATAATAAGAACTTAAAAAGACACCTATTTAGGACAGCATTTAGTGGGTCCCTGTGATTCGTCCTTAATGTGCTTATTCGTGCTGACACTGTTCATGCTGCCACTAACCACATTTGCATGCTGACCCTGTGCATGTCACCCCTAACCATATTATTCATTTTGTTTGTTTTTCAAGCATGATATTACTCACCATTCAATTGCATTTCCCTTTGAGCAAATATAAAGCGCCTAGAAAGAGATTGAGTTCTCTGAGGGCGCTTTTATCAAGTGTATATCTATTGCCGCATTACTCCACTTCTCGCCGACCTGCACTGGTTACCAGTCAAGCAACGGATTGACTTCAAGGTTTTGTCGCTCACTTTTAGGTCTCTTCATTCTATGGCTCCAGCCTATCTTTCAGAGATACTACCCCATCAGGCAAAGCATCGTACCACTCGCTTTTCGGAATCCAACAGTCTAGAAATACCTCGTACAAACCTTAAATCCTTTGGAGACCGTGCATTTAGCTCGTATGCTCCCACAGCCTGGAACTCCCTCCCGACCTGCATCAGAACATCCCCTGACCTGACCACATTTAAAAGAAACTTAAAAACATACCTATTTAGGACAGCATTTAGTGGGTCCTTGTGATTCGTCCTCGATGTGCTTATGCGTGCTGACACTGTTCATGCTGCCACTAACCACATTTGCATGCTGACCCAGTGCATGTAACCCCTAACCATGTTGTTTTTCAAGCATGATTTTACTTACTATTCTATTGCGTATCACTTTGCAGCAAATGTAAAGCGCCTAGAAAGAGATTAAGTTCTCTGAGGGCGCTTTATCAAGTGCAATATTATTATTATTATTATTATTATTATCATGTTTGATCATAGTTATATTTTATCTTATATCATATATATATATTTATATATGTATATATATATTTATACATAGTTATCAGCATCGAAACTGATTATATGGTTCGTCGAAAAGAGAAAGTGACATTGTGTTCCTGTTCTCCTGGCAGCTTCTTTCGTTGAAGCTTGCCCCCCCATGGCTGCGGCTTATTCGTGCTTCGAGAGGTTCTCTCTGTTCTCCAGTCTCGTGCCCCTCGTGTCCAAAGTGACTACACCAAAGCGCACAATAGAAGCTCCCGCTGCTTCTATTTCTCGGACCAAAAAGTCAGCAGCCCCGAGAATTAGGAATGGCTGCCGATTTTTCACAACCAGGTTATCACCCACACACCAGGGCCATTTTATCACCCACACACCAGGCGCTAAATACCTCGGATGTCAGTGTTGGCGATGCTCGCCTTAGCAGATGGGCAAAAAAGCTAACCACTACCTTCGACACCATAGATCTTATGGGTCGGCTGGTCACCACACCTTGCCACTAGCCTCGTCCGGCACGGACTTTCACCCCACGACAGCGAGCCCATACGTCAACGTCTGCATTCTCCGGGATTAGGATTGCCCAACATGGCCACTGGCCTCCATGTGGCTTCCCGCCCATCATAATAATAAAATACCAATAAATAATAAAATAATATTGAAGTTAAATAATAGCCGCATCGTTCTCACGATCTGCTGTCGTGTGCGACTGCTCACATCAGAGCAAACTTGTGTGAGCAGTCGCAAGCACCTACTTGGCTGAGAAAGTTAAGCGATCGCTCTCTGTGGCTCTGGACCAGGCTCCGGCTGGGTTCGAATTTGCTGCTTTCCATTCTGAGTAGCACTTTTAGTTGGGCTAATTCCGGCACACGCCATCTGCTGTCACCATAGGCATTGCCACGATCGGGCAAGGAGATGAGTTGACCTTGCCCTTGCCAGGACAGGGGCTCTCGGGAAAGGCTGGTGGGCGTGTCGTGCTGCCGAGAGGCCAGACACATCCTTAGGCACAGGAAAGGCAGTGGACTCTGCTCCCCTACGGACAGACCTGGATGGAGACGTATCGTCACCACGTTCTGGTTTTACAGCAACAAAAAATATTAGCTGATTGAACAGCCATATTTGCATGGCGGTGGAATTGCCTAAAGAATATCACCAGTGCATGCAGTTGGCAATACAGGATCGCCCATTCAGGATTCGAACCTATGACCTAAGTGTTGAAGAGCGAGCACTTTAACTACTGGGCCATCATGGCTCAATATCCCTAAAATCGAAATCTAGGTGTCATGTTCCGAAGTGACCTCTCGTTAGACGACCACATCAGCTCAACAGTCAAATCTGCCTACTTTCAGCTGTGTAATGTATGTAATGTATCTCCGTCAGTAACTCCACAAAGTCATAAAGACCATATGGGTGTTACTCAGGAGAGTTTTGTATAGCACACTCACAGCCTAAGCTACATAACATTGCTAATATTCGGGCTTGTTTAGATAAGGATAGCACGTCCAAGTAGGTCCATGCATTCGTAACATCCCGTCTTGACTTCTGTAACTCACTGCTTGCCGGCCATGTGCAAACAGGCGATTACAGCTGGTGCAAAACTCTGCAGCCAGGCTTGTCTGTCGTGAGCATCGCAGTTGCCACATCACACCACTCCTCACCAACCTGCACTGGCTACCAGTCAAGCAACGGATCGACTTCAAGATTAGGTCATTTCATTCTTTGGCTCTAGCCTATCTCTCAGATCTCCTTCCTTACAGGCCAAGCATCGTACTAACCCCTTTTCGGAATCCAACAGTCTACCAATACCTCGTACTATGCTCAAATCCTTTCGAGACCGTGCATTTAGCTCGTATGCTCGCAAAGCCCGGAACTCACTCCCGACTTGCGTCCGAACATCCCCTGACTTGACCACATTTAAAAAGAACTTAAAAACACACCTATTTAGGACAGCATTTAGTGGGTCCCTGTGATTCGTCCTTTGTGTGCTTATGCTTGCTGACACTGTGCATGCTGCCACTAACCACATTTGCATACTGACCCTGTGCATGTCACCCCTAACCATATTATTCATGTTGTTTGTCAAGCATGATATTACTCACCATTTAATCGCGTTTCTCTTTGCAGCAAATGTAATGCGCCTAGAAACAGATTGAGTTCTTTGAGTTCACTTTATCAAATACAGTATTATTATTATATATTATTATTATTACCAGCTGTGGCAATTGATAATGGCTCAATATCCCTAGAATCAACTGTGGCAATTCATTAACTGAACGCCTGTCTTGACATTCGGTGTGGATGTAAGCCAATTTCATTAAACGTAACAGCGATAGGAAACACGAAACGCACGGCTAGAATAAGTAACTTGGTTGTGCTAATCGGCTGTATTACAGTGACGACTAATTGTCATACTCGATCACTGTCCCAGATTAGAGGCTGCTTATCATAGTATTGTAATGTATCTCTATTGTAACTCCGAAGAGATACAAGACTAATAGAGTGTTATGCGGTAGAGTTTCTGCAGTCGCCTACTAGAAACATAACCGCCCACCGGTGCATACCCGATAGCCAAAAGACCCAGGCAAACAAAGGCAAGCAAAGAGAAAGTAAGAAGAAGCCTAGCTGAGTCGGTCATGAGGGCCGACGGGGAAGTGAGTTACAGTGGCTTGCGCTAAACACTACCACCATGTTGGTTTTCAAATCCAAGAAATCGAATTGTGTGCCCCCTTTGCTATAAGCGTTGTGATGACTTCCATTTGATCAATGTATACATAAACGAATTCGTACATCGATCCACAGAGCCTGTTGCGGCTTGAGTCCTCCAAAGCGAGGCTAAGTCTGAACCTGCTTCAGCCTCCCTCTCAAGTACTGATTTCGTTCTCTCTGGACAATATTTAAATTATTAAATTAGCTGCATTCTGCAGTATTCTTTCACTTAAAAAGACCATTGGTGATAGTAGCTTTTGCTCTGCGGACCCTAGACTTTGCAACTCGGTTCAATTATTCCTTATTATTCAATTATTCAATTATACTTCTTCTCTTCTGCTGCTGCCTGTGTCCCACATCTTTTCCAGACGTCCTTTGCTGCTACTTATGTCCAGCCATCTTTTGGTCTCATCCTCAGCTCCTCAGCAGTCGTGGTTCTCATTGTCTCTTTGTTGTTGTGGTTTTAATTAATTGATGACACGGCGGCTGATCCCTGTACCAGTGGGCTGTGACACTCGATATGGTAAGCAGCCTGGACGTGCTATTAGTGTTGGTTTTGACAAGGGAGTCAGGGGACTCCGGTGGGCTAGAGGGGTGAGCAGAGTTGTGCTTCGCCCTGCTCCGTGTGTAGGGAGAATAAACTGGTGGTGTTGCTTGTCGGCTGGTGTTCTGTGCAGTACGCGCCGATAATTCAGACTACAGTTGTGGTTGGCTACCTGCTGTGTGCGCAGCATCGAGAACTCATCAAGGTCTTTGAGTGTACTCTGCCAAACTATAATGCATGGCTCTTGATACTGTCCTAAGGCAGCTTCGTGGAGCTACAGAGGCAAGTGGTTACACATACTTGTCATAAGTCTAGTCTGGAGGTGGCCCGAGTCAGCATTAAATCCTGAGCAACGATATCACATGTCATTTGCACCACTCATCGAGTCGAGTTTGGTAGAGAATCCAAACGACCGGCCAAGTTGCTGCTGCTGCTTTGCCGAGTCCGATGATTATTCGGATTGCTTGCATGAGCTCCCAGTGAACAAAGGACAAAGCATGTGTCTAAGGAGAAATTCAGAGTCTGCAGAGACAGCAGACAGAGGTGGCTGAGGCAGACAGGTGCAGATGGGGGCAGACAGAAACCCACAGAGAGGCTAGAGAGGGGAGGGGCACACAAGGAGACAGAGGCAGAGACCAAAGAAAATATGACCGGAATAAGCTGCATGATTAGCTGGTCAAGCAACACGTGACACTGGGCAACGAAACAGTGGGCAGATGTAAGCATGCAGAGTGATAGCATTTCTGGGGCACGAGCACTGGCAGCGGCCATCGCATTGTCGCTGAGCTGCTGCCAGTGGCGGTAGCCAATTGCCACTGCAGCTAAGTTACCGGCATAGATCTTCTTGCAAAGATTTATTTCCTCATATGGGTTGATCGACACCTCACTTGAATCACCTGCAAAAGAGCCAAGGCCCACGGCGGTACAGTACAAGACAGACCTTAAATGGACTACGACATTCTAAACGCTTTTAAGTTCTATAGGGATGTAGAACTGAGAGCAACTCCTCTGCCGGCTAGCACGCTTGCTGGTCCTTGCCAAAGCAAGCATGACACAGGGCGACGATTGGCGGACATTTTGATTTTAAGCAAGGCTTCGCATCGTCGACGTACACGACCATCGTCAGCGAACGCCTGAATAGAGATTAAGTCCTCATTGGGCGCTATATAAACGAATTAAATATATATATATATACATATATATATATATATATATATATACCCACACACACACACACACACACACACACACACACATATATATATATATTTATATATTTGTGTATGTCTATGTATACGTATGTATAACATTTTTTACCTCAATGAATTCAGAGAGATCGCTGGAAATGCAAGCAGACTGGCAGCTACAGGCAGTAAATAAAAATGCCGAAATTCCATGATCGCCCAGGATTCAGCAGCTATATATGGTGGCATAATGTAATGTATCTCTGTCTGTAACTCCACAAAGCCATACAGACTAAGTGGATTTTATGAGGGAGAGATCCATATAGCTCACTCACAGCCCGAGCAGCTTTCGGTACGCATTCGGTAGCCAGCAGACTTGGTCTCACGCGACAAAGAGAAAGTGGGAAGCATAGCAGAGTCACGAAAGCAGTTGAGGTTGTTAGTAGCAGTTCTGGACTGCTGTAAAAGATGAGCCATAGTCGGCAGCAGGAGAGTAGTTGTTGTTGCTGTAGGCAGCGCCTTGGGCGCGGTTTGATCGAGCATCGATGACAGCGCTGCACGAGCAGCAGACAGCGGCCTGAGACTTAGGCTGCTGCTAGCCACCGCGCCTGAGAGAGACAGCGGCTGGTGAGAGCTGCACACGAGAGATAAGAATCAGACGAGCACCGTAAACAGTGCCACATGCCTGTGTGAGAGGGGCCGCATCGCACGGCCCTAGTGGGAGCAGGCCAAGGCCACGCCAGGGCACAGCGGGCGCAGCTTGCACTTGCGGCTTATCCACCTTTCTCACCCATCGTGCCGAGGGGAGTTGTGAGGCATCCTTCGATGTCGACCTCCAGTTCCTGCAGCTTGTAGAGCATCACCGAATCCTTTTCTAGCTTCTCGGTGAGCTGGAGGTTTCGCGAATAGTCCATCTCTGCATTGAAAGTTCCGAGCTGAAAGATGAGCTGACAGATTACGTGAAACCAGCGCCGAGGCTCTTGCTTTCGCTCCACATCGGCTGAGCTGTTTGTTTTGATGACGTCGGTGACAAAGCCGAGTCGGATACTCTTGTTTTGATTCTTAAAGAGCTCCCAGAGCGGGTGTTCCGTCCTGAAACGCCTTTTGCAGAATGCTGGGTTGGCAGCAATATCAACAAACAATCGTTGCAGCAGTCTCCAGCTGCTGCTTTGCAAGCACACACACATGCACACACATGCACACACACACACATGCACACACACACACACACACACACACACACACACACACACACACACACACACACACACACACACACACACACACACGAGCATACCCACACGAGCATACCCACAAACACACACACACACACACTCTGAGGGTGCGATACAAATATTCGATTATTGTTATGACTTTAAATATTCTTTTTGTCAGAAAGTGGGTTGCTTTGCGCGACTCTTGGATGATGCAGTTCGGACACCTACAATTTCCTAATCTCAATTAGTAGGTCGCTGAGTGCCTTGTCCTCGAGGCATTGCGACGTCAGAGACAGAGCTGTGATGCTGATGGATGTAGTCTGGTTCGCATCTGCTCGAAGGTCCATCGTGTCCCCAGGCTTTCCCACCTCAACTGCCGCGGAGACTTTAGAGCCGGCTAAGATCTCAACAGTGCCCAAGGACTTGTCGTGTGTCTGAAAAGACCACCGGATGAAATGAAAGCCTGCCCAAAATAACATAAAAGTAAAAAAAACAGCATGCCAGCAAAAGGCTACCACCACAGCCAAGTCAACCTGTACACTCGTGACATCCTGTCACGTGACTTCCGAGTTTCGACTGTTCGAAAAAGTGCTTCCTGCCTGTGCAATATCCCGACTTGCGTCAGAACATCCCCTAACTTGACCACGTTAAAAAAGAATTTAAAACACACCTATTTAGGACAGCATTTAGTGGGTCCCTGTGATTTGTCCTCTGTGTGCTTATGCATGCTGACCTTGTGCATGTCACCCCTAACCATATTATTCATTTCGTTTGTTTTTCAAGCATGATCTTACTTACCATTCAATTGCATTTCACTTTACAGCAAATGTAAAGTGCCTAGAGAGAGATTAAGTTCTCTGAGGGCACTTTATCAAGTGAATTATTATTATTATTATTATTATGCTGACACTGTGCATGCTGCCACTAACCACATTTGCATACTGACCCTGTGCATGTCACCCCTAACCACGTTGTTCATGTTGTTTATCAAGCATGATATTACTCACGACTTAATCACATTTTCGTTTGCTGCAAATGTAAAGCGAATAGAAAGAGATTAAGTTCTCTGGGGGCGCTTTGTCAAGTGCATTATCATAATAATAATAATTATTATTATATAAACCATTAACATGCATCCTCTATAGCATATGTAATGCAAACAGACATACATTTATTTCTTTTTAAGGGGAGTGATAAATGTCTTGTTCTTATTATTATAAAACTCCATAGAACTTGAGCTACTTGCACACCGATTAACTTAAACTAGCAGAGAGAGAGAGAGAGAGAGAGAGAGAGAGAGAGAGAGAGAGAGAGAGAGAAAAAAAAAGAGAACACCTACTGCTATTAGTGAGATAAAATTATTTGTACCACCTTAGCTAATTGTCAAAACACCGGCATCAAACGAGTAGATCTAAAGGCAAATGGTCATTTGATCATAATGAATCTGTAGATGTACAATGGCGAATACTAATAATAATAATACACTTGATATAGCACCCTCAGAGAACTCAATCTCTCAATGGGTACTTTACCGTTACTGCTAAGGAAGCAGGATCGAATGGGTAGTGATGGTGCGCTCAATAAACAACTAGAATAACCTGGTTACGGGCGACATGCACAGAGTCAGCGTGCTAGTAGGTTAGTGGCAGCATGCACAGTGTCAGCACACATAAGCACATAAAGAACGAATCACACGGACCTACTAAATGCTGTCATAAATAGATGTGTTTTTTTAATGCAAACAAGTCAGGAGATTTCGTGATGCTAGTCTTGTGCATTGTAATTCATGTAAAGGGCTGAATATACAGTTGCTATACATCAGTAGTATCGAAAGTTAACGTTATCGCCATGCAAGTCCACTCTAAGGGACCGCTTTAATCACAGAGCCGCTTACTTCATGCCCCAATTACAATTACGTAGCCAATTAATGTACACCCAATATACATCAATTGTCATTACTTCTGCCGTTTTCCATCTTAGAATTGATTGAACATGAAGATGTAAGAGCCAAGGATTTTTAACGGGGCAGCTTGACTAGTTCGTAATGGCAGAACGCCAGAATTTAGCCGAGAATTTCCCAGTTGCAGAACGGGCTGCACTACTTCTGGTCGAGCGGAAGTGGATGAATATAAATGGTAATGATGATTAGTCTTTCACACTTACCCCTAGAGCATTTAATTTCTATTAGGGCACTTAAGAAAGGAGACTGCACGAGAGGTAATAATAGCCACTAGTTAATGAAAAGCAAAGTATCTGTGTGCTTACAGGAAATTATCACACAATTAGCATGCTAACACAAGCACGAAACAGCAGAAACAAAAGACTCACAGCCAGTCTGACTAGTAGGATTAGTACTGATTAGTAGGTCTCTCGGTTGGCCACACTCTTGACTCAATCATGGGGAACAAAGGCAGGTCTGCTAGCAACCTAAACAAAAGTAAGTTGCTATTATCCTTAGTCCAGTCTTTTGAATGCCTTCAAATCAGGAGGTGTCGTGATGTCAGTCGGCAATTAGCTCCGAGCTGTGGGAGCATACGAACGAAAGGTAGGGCAGTCTCCGAAAGATTCAAATTTATTGAGTGATCGTGACACGAGTCAGAAGAGCCAGGCATGAAACTAATTCAAACAGGTCTTCCTGCCAGGGCCAGAGCATGCAGAGGCAGCTCGTGTCACCTCGTGTCACCTCTGCTGAAGGACCTCCGATAGCTTCCGGTCGATCAACAGATACAGAGACAGAGGCTCTCACTCTCACCCACGTGCCAACTACCTCGGCTTGGCTCCTTCACACCTAGCTGAACTGCTGCACCAGTTTTTGCCACCTTTGTGGCCTCGGGTCCTGAACCGACAATAAATTCATTCATTTCCTATGCTCAAAGACCTGTTGGTGACAGAAGCTCTGCAGGTCCTAGATCATCCACAATTCTTACACAGCAACATTTTAATAATGATAATAATAAATTTGCATGGCATGTTCACATAACTTGATGTCTTTGTGTGATCTTTATATGTGCTGTAAAGAAGCACGATCGAATGGTTAGTAGTACCACGCACACTGTACAACGAGTATAACATGGTTTGAGGTGACATTCTCAGTGCCAACAGATATTTAACACATTCCATGTTTTGGGAGTAGAAGCTTTAGCTTTGCAGGTACTAGACTGTGGAACTTACTTCCACTATTCTTATGCAACAAAAAATACTCTCCAGGTGCCGACTATGGCTCATCCTTTACACAGGTCCTGAGCTGCTACTTCCATGCTACTCACTACCTCAACTGCTCTCCCGATTTGGCAATGCTTCCCATTTTCTCTTCGTTGCATGAGACGAAGTCTCTTGGCTACCGAATGCGTACCGAAAGCCGCTTGCTTAGGCTGTGAGTGCGGCATACAAAACTCTCCTGCCTAACGCCCACTTAGTCGTAATGGCTTCGTGGAGTTACAGACAGAGATACATTACATTGCATTACACTACATTACATACGAACTAAAGGCACAGTTTCCAAAGGATTTGAGGTTTGTACGAGGTATTGGTAAACGATTACATTCCGGAAAGTGGGTTGTTCGATGCTTAGCCTGGTGGGAGAGTAGATCTGATAGGTAGGCTGAAGCCAAAGAATGAAAGGACCTAAAAGTGAGTGACAGAACCTTGAAGTCGATGCACTGTTTGACTGGGAGCCAGAGCAGGTCGCCCAGTGGTGGTGTAATGTGGCAATTAATCATCGCCAGCTTACATCTGTACTCTGTAGTTTTCCACTACGATACGATGGGATCTAAACCATTGCAGTGCAAAGCCAGCGAATTTCAGGCGATTGGGAGGCATTCCAGAAGGACTTTTCGATCAATAGTACCAAACACTGCGAGAAGATCAAGCAAAACAAGCAGAGAGACTTTACCCAAGCTTGCATCCATGAGAACGCCACACCCGCAGCAATGCTCACTCTGCATAGTGAGTAGCTCTAAAATCAGACTGGAGCTTACTTGTTAGTTTTGAAGCTTCAATGTAAGTGTTAAGTTGGTCTGCCACTACTCATTCCAGTGTCTTTGAAAGGATCCCCCGAAGCAGCCAACAGTTACACATCCTTTCAAGCCATGCTGCACTGCAAATTCCATAACTAATCTACTTCTTGATTGCCATTCTGACTTAGCTAGGCTTGTCAATTTCTCTTTATTACATCAGATGAAGTCTGTTGGTTACCGTATTTGCACCGAAAGTTTCTTAGGCTATGAGTGGGCAACAGAAAACTCTTCAGCATAACACCGCTTAGTCCCTGCAGCTTTGTGGAGTTGCAGGCAAAGATAGGCTATTTTATTTTAGCCAGTTTGTAGCTGCTATGAAAGTAGCAAGGCAGTCAGGTTACAAGATAGCGATAAGATTAGGTAGATGAGACAACAATAATAATAATAATAATAATGCACTTGATAAAGCGCCCTCAGAGAACTCAATCTCTCTCTAGGCGCTTTAAATTTGCATCAAAGGGAAATGCAATTGAATGGTGAGTAAAATCATGCTTGACAAACAAACAAAATGAATAACATGGTTAGTGGTGACATGCACAGGGTCTGCATGCAAATGTGGTTAGTGGCAGCATGCACAGTGTTAGCATGCATAAGCACATCAAGGACGAATCACAGGACCCCACTAAATGCTGTCCTAAATAGGTGTATTTTTAAAAATTTTTTAAATATGGTCAAGTCAGGGGATGTTCTGACGCAGGGAGGGGGAGTTCCAGGCTTTGGGAGCATATGAACTAAATGCACCGTATCCAAAGGATTTGAGGTTTGTACAGGGTATTGACAGACTGTTGGATTCCGAAAATCGTGTGGTACGATGCTTGGCCTGATGGGGGAGTATATCTGACAGATAGGCTGGAGCCAAAGAATGAAGTGACCTAAAAGTGAGCGACAAAACCTTGAAGTCAATCCGTTGCTTGACTGGTAGCTAGTGCAGGTCAACGAAAAGTGAAGTAATGTGGCAACTGCGACGCTCACGACAGACAAGTCTAGCTGCAGAGTTTTGCACCAGCTGCAATCGCCTGATCGCACATGCCGGTAGACCAGCGAGCAGTGAGTTGCAGAAGTCGAGACGGGATGTCACGAATGCGTGGACCAACTTGGACATGCTATCCTTATCTAAACAAGCCCGAATATTAGCAATGTTATGAAGCTGAAAATAGGCAGATTTGACTGTGGAGCTTAGCTGAGACCCGGTTGCTCGGCCTTTCTGCCGGGTTTCTGCTAAGCCACTCATCTGTCCACCAGCACCTAAGTCGTCCACCAGCTCCTAATCTGTCCACCTGCTCCTAATCCGTCCACCAGCTCCTAATCCGAGCAATAACCGTCAGCACGGCGGTTGTCTTGCAGAGACTAGTCAGAGCTGCTGGCTGCCAGCTCTGCAAACCCTCTCAACCTTTGACCTCTTGTTGGATGACATCGAAACAGCTCGAGGCCATCAGTCTTTCCACATTGCCCGGCATCAGTCTGTCAGACTGTCTGTCTACATGCTCGGCATTGCATTGTACCCGATCTGAGTGGACATACCAGCTGTCGTGAGCCCTTCCTAAATTGAGGCTTTGAACATGGCCCGGCCCCAAAAATAAATGCAACCGGGGCATGCATACAGGGACGACTTGAAGTGAGACTTTGAGTGCAATATGGAGTCTTTTTTATCGCTGGGACTCGGCGACATCTGATGGGACATGGTGAGTCCTGAACACGACTTAAAATAATAATGACAAATATACATTTGTATAGCATGCTCAGAGAACTGAATCTCTTTCTAGGCACTTTACAGATATTGTATAGACAGCATTACCAAATGATTGGTGGTAACATCCACAAGCAGCAGACACAGCATAAGGAGGTACAAAAACACGAAGGAAGAATCACAATAGATGACCCACCAAATGCTGTAATAAAAAGGTATGTTTCAAGTTTCTTTACTAGATAAGTCCTGATGAGACTTTGTGACATCTGATGGGTTTTGGCGACACCTTAAGTGATCTTTTAACAGAAACTACTATTGCCTCTGAAAACCTCATCCAATTTTGAGCAGCTTTTTGGTCTCCAATCACCACTACCACCACCATTGCCATTGTCATCACAATTACTACTAACACTACTACTACCACCACTACTACTACAACTGCTACTGCTGCTGTAGCAACCGCTGGCTGTGAGGCCAATCCCTCTCGAGGTCAGTCCTGCCGAACCCACATCCGACTTGTTTTGGCAGATAAAGGCAGACACTTCTCTCTTCTCTGCCCGACGTGCGGCCTGATCGGACCTCGTCTCTTTTTCAGTCTCTCTCCCTTCCGTGGGCTGGCAGAATAAAGTCATAACCTGAACATGTGTTAACCATCACGAACACACAACGTCAGCATTACTACTAATACTATTTCTAAAAATAAATTCATTGCCAAAGTACTTGTACACAACCCTCTTTGTCCCATTTCTACTGGACGGTGCTGCTTTAGTATTTCCTCCACCTAATGGTAATATTGACGTACTATGCAAAGACGGCAAGATCTTCCCACTGTCTCAAAATTGCCATTACAGCATCTCAAAAATAAAGCTGGTCTGAAACAACACATAATTCGTGCATTCGGAAAAACTACCGCACATGGCTTGGCTGAAACAAGTCAAGGGATCGATCCAGGCCGATTGAGGTCAAACCGATCCCGAGATTGTATGCCCGGCTGCTGCTGCTTCTTCTTCTTCAGGATCAGTGAGTCATCCGGGCATCTTGACTCTGCGGTATACCGCTAGTTGAGCCACTCATCGAGAAACCGCATTTGCACCCCGAAGCTCCTGCCGAAGCTGCCACCTATCCTACTGGCAACAAGACAACAAGAGCACGAGTTTGCCCACAGTGACGGAAGTCAAGCTTGCTTATGGATCTAAATGCCACGATCCAGAAGTTGCTACTTTAAGGTCAAAGTTGACCAACTATTCTATCGTAGACCCTGGCAATAGTGACACTCCAACCACATGACGTTAGCATCGTTGACTAGCACGACGTGAAATTACTGACTTATGAAATACTATTAAGAGCCGTACTTGCTTATTCGAGCTGATGCATACAGATATACACATACAACGTAGACTCGGCTCGTCAGATCTGTTGACTCACGTTGACGTGGAATAGAACAAGGCAGCTACCTAGTGCTGGAAGTTTGAACTAGCAATTCCGTATGCATGCTTGCTGGCCTACCGGAGCGTGCAATCAGGTGCTTACAGCTGGTGCAAAACTCTGCAGCCAGGCTTGTCTGTCGTGAGCGTCGCAGTTGCCACATCACACCACTTATTGCCGACCTGCACTAGCTACCAATCCAACAACGGATCGATTTCAAGGTTTTGTCGCTCACTTTTAGGTCCCTTCATTCTATGGCTCCAGCCTATCTCTCAGATCTACTCCCCCACCAGTCCAAGCATCGGATCACCTGCTTTTCGGAATCCAACAGTATACCAATACCTCGTAATAACCTCAAATCCTTTGGAAACCGTGCCCCTCGTTCGTATGCTCACAAAGCCCGGAACTCACTCCCGACTTGCGTCACGACATCTCCTTACTTGATCACATTTATGAATAACTAAAAATACACCTATTTAGGACAGCATTTAATGTATCCCTGCGATTCGTCCTTGATGTGCTTATGCGTACGGACACTGTGCACGCTGCCACTAACCACATTTGGATGCTGACCCTGTGCATGTCGCCCCTAACCATGTCATTCATGTTCATATCAAGCATGCTTATCATTCAATCGCATTTCCCTTTGCAGCAAATGTAAAGCGCCCAGAAAGAGATCGAGCTCTCTGAGGGCGCTTTATCAAGTGCATTACTATTATCATTATAAGCACGCACTGGTCGGATGATCCTGCACAATCGCTGGCATCCCCCAGTTACCGGAAGAAGAACCTGCGGTTCGACGAAACTAGGCCAGCCTTTTAAGCAAAAGAGGTAAGGTCAAAGTAAGAAATTGAGAAAACTAGCCGCGCGTACGGAGAGCAGAACTTAGTTGTTCGATATTTTTTTTGTTCGATCATCTACACGACAGTGAGACGTAAAGAGGAACAATAAGATAACTTAGGATGCAAGCTATACCGCGAACATATACCTTGAATTTCTCGAGCCATTCGCTTGCTTTCGGCTGGTCGTTATCTGAGACGAGGATGTCGCTCAGAGTAAATGGCTGCACCTTGTAGTTATTTTGACCCTCAAAAAACGAAAAAATATGCCATGGTTCGCTCTTGATTGTCACCAGACGGTAGATGGCAACTTTGGATGCGTCCCCCAGGCCTCTGCAAGGAACGTAATCGCTATCGCCTGTCACACGATTTACTTCCTCTGACACTTGCGCAATTACAGACTCGTACGACATTCTCATTAGGTCGAGGCCCGGCCGCTTCGGTGGGATGGTGTCGAGCGCCGGTCGGCTGGTGAGACGAGCTAGGGATGGGTGATAATATACCTGCCGTTTGACCCCTCGTGATTCGTACCTCGCGGGGTCGGCTGGTGAGACGAGCTAGAGGTGGGGGAAAAACCTGCCTCTTGACCCCACGCAATTCGCACTCGCGGGGTCGCGGGACTCCCTCCGCCCTCGTACTTATCTCCGCACACGGGTCGAGTTTGTGGTTATACTAATCGCTAGAACCGCGTAGTTAAACAGGGCAGTAGAAAGCCTTTCAGAATACTGGGTATGGGCGTGGACACACCAGCGTAATATACAGATCCGCTCGCTAATTCCTTCAATTCCTACGCCAAACTAGTGGGCGTAGGAATTGAATTGAAACCGGACACGAAAGCACGAGAAATGTAGCGACGATCTGATTAAGTCTGCGTGCTTTTGTAGCGCCCTGCTGGCTTTGGCTGAATTTTAGCGCGAACAAGAGCTGTTCGGCGGCGGGCTAGAGCCCCTTTGTCCTGGAGCAGTGAGCCAGAGAGGAGCGTCAGTGCGGTTAGAGAGGAAGCGCTTAGGAGCAGGCCAGGAAGCTCGGAGACGAGCAGCGGCGATTCGGCCTTTAGAATTGGTCCGATACTCGCGGAAGCTGCTGATAGATGTTGGCTGGCCTGTCAACCCCCGCCTTCCCTCTTCCCAAGAAAGAAGCGTCTGGAACCCATTCGCCATTCAAGCTGGACGGAGGTGCCCTGCCAGTGGCCTGGGAACGGTAGTCATTCCTTTCCGTAATGGGCCAAGGTGTCCGGGCCCAATACCACTAAGCTCTTGCCCCATTGTCTCAGCCAAGTATTTAAGAGTCGAGCGACGCTCGCTCTGCGTCTTTTGCCTCGTGTCTTTTGTCTTTGGTCCGGCTCTGCGCCTCGACGCCGTCGGGCACTCGTTTCTCTAAAAGCGAGGGAGGAGGGCGGGCTGTCCGCCGACGATGGACGGAACAAGACGAGACAGCGCTAGGAGGATTCGGTGGAACCCCACCGAATACGGTCGTATCGCGCCCGAGCTGGCATTTTGTGTGTTCTTTCGTGTTTTGTGTTTCTTTTGTGTCGTGTGTGTGCGCGCTAGCACGTGCTCTCGGCATAGGGATTTGCCGCGCGAGCTAGGCGTAGTTGGCGTGTGTGGAGCTCTAGTTCACCGGGTAGGGTTTAGGCTCCGGGTCGCGCTTCAGTGTGGAGAAGTATTTCCTCCGCAGGAGTGCTTGAGTTGGCGTGTGTGGAGTATTCCGGTCGCACTGGTGGAAACCGAGTTCTAGTTCACCGGGTAGGGTTTAGACTCCGGTTCGCACTTCAGTGTGGAGAAGTACTCCCTCCGCTCGAGTGTTTAAGTTGGCGTGTTTGGGGTATTCCCTCGGCACAGGTGGGAACGGATTCCTAGTTCACCGGTTAGGGTTTAGGGTCCGGGTCGCGCTTAGTGTAGAGGAGTATTCCCTCCGCAAGAGTGTTGAACGTGCGAGGAGTGTGGAGATAAAGCTGAACTAGACGCGCAGCGACTTTGTGCGCTTGCGAATAAAGTTCAGTAAAATCCCCAATTTGTGTGTCTCGCTTTCCAATTCACGCCGCGGACTCACGACCTCCTTTAATAACGGTAAGCAGGTCGGCGCCAGAAACCCTCGTTTCGTGGCGGCCAGCTTATTGCGCGTAGGCGCGCACCGAACGACATTAGGCGGTAGGCTACGCCGCTAGGTAAGCGGCAGGTCAAGCTTACTCCGCCGAGCCTTCGGCGTTACACTTTGACATCTTTTTTTTTTATAGATTTGTATCTGAATAGCCATGCTCACGCTCACACGACAGCCTTAATACCAACCGCTGTCTTTCTTACGCTAAAGATTGTTTTTTGTGTGTGTTAAAAGTCATACTCGTGCAGCTCTTGTAGAAGACGCTGCAGCGTGTGTTTCTTTTTATTTCAATGGCCTGAAGTTTCTCTTTGTTCGTTGTGCGTAGCTACTGCTGCCGCGTAGCCTCCCTGGTCAGACCGTGTTTGTGACTCGTCGGGAATCCTGTGAGAGATTGTTCTGTGTTTGCCGGCGGCTCTGGTTCTTTGGATAAGTAATCAATAAAATTAAATCAGCTATATTTATAACGTGGTGGTTCTTGTCCTATTGTGTTGGCGTTACACTTGCCAAAGTGTAACGCCAACGGGTTTGGCCAATCTAAGAAAAGCAAAGTGAATACGAGAAAGTCAGCGTCTGATGCATTCTTCTCAAATTGTGAGCTATGAGCGAAGACCTAATGTTTTACTCTAAAGTAACTTAAAAGCAGAAAATTGGCCCACAGAGGTTACTTAATTTTATTCGTGGAAACACTTCATCCTACATTGACGTAAGTGGATGTGCAGATAGAGTGGCTACACGGTTTCACACGAGACCCTGCTAACTTGCAAATGGTATCAAAGGCTAGTTTGAAATTAAAGTCAGGACAAGCCGGCTCTTTGGAGTAAAGCTGCTTGCGTTTAACTAGTAATCTCTCTCTCTCTCTCTCTCTCTCTCTCTCTCTCTCTCTCTCTCTCTCTCTCTCTCTCTCTCTCTCTCTCTCTCTCTCTCTCTCTCTCTCTCTTCCCGACCCGTTGCGCTCGCTCTCGCAGCCGCCGCATTTTTTGCTTCTGCGAACCTTTCGTCGCTTATTCAAGCAGTCGCGCAGCCAGCGAGGAAGAGAGCGAAGGCTGCTCGAAAAGCTCGTGCTTACATTTATTTATCTAAAGATAAATAGCGCCCCCTGCTGGCTGCAGGCCGCGCCGACGCTACGGCGCCGCCTGCCGCCAGACGCGCGCCGGGTGGCGGTGGTGGAGTGCGAGGCAGAAGGCGCCGTCGTCGAGCGCCGTTCGGTGTCCACAGCCGCGCGGTCCATTCGACGTCCGGCGCGGCTGGCCTGCCTTCGGGGTGGCCGTCGCCATCCCCCCTCGGGCCACCCGCCCTCTCGCCGCCGCTCGAGTGGCAGCGTATCGCGCCGCTCCGCCGCGCCGCACATGGGCGGAGGAGGCGGGTAGGCATTGCGTAGACTCGGATAAACTAATCCGCTACTAAGCGGCGATGGCGGCGGCGTCAGACGACCATGCCGCTCTGCATTCCCAGTCCGGCTGACGCGACCCCTGGTAGAGAGGTGATGTACAGCGATAGATGTACGGCGACCCCTGGTGGCTGAGCCCGAAGCCGCCGCCGCTGCCGCCGCCGTAAGTGGCACCGCTCGCCGTCGAGGTGCCGTAGCCGAACTGCTGGCTAGCGGCGAACGGCCTTAATAGCCTTCATAACATTCAGAGCCGTTTGGACTGCAGGCGGCTGGCCTGACTGCATTCGATCAAGCAACTGCACCCGCTCGGCATGAGCTGAACAGCTAGTAACTGAATAGTCCCAGATACTTCAGGAACTTTGAGAATACCTAATTAGATCGTGCCCTGATGGACCTCTCGCTCGAGGCCGCCCCCCCCCCCCGAAGGACAGCACTGTAAATCGAGACAGCCAATAGCAACGAAGCGAACCACTAACTATTTGATGCCCGGGGCGGACCGGAATCAACCATCTGCGAAAATCACAACGTGGAATCCATAACAATGATGGATAACGTGTCGGGGCGGCACTGCTGGGAATAAAATCGTAGGCAGCCAGCACCATATAGTCAAAATCTGTAGACTCAGCAGTCAAAATCTGTAAAAGGAGCAGAGAGAAACTTGACCTCACCCAGGCAACCTGCCAATGAAAGAGGTGACATGAAGCCCAAGTCCGGGGGACAGCTTCTCGGCGAAGTACCGCAAATTCGGAGTGCAACGTTCGTTAGTCGTAAACTGTAATAAGGGGACAGCCTGGTCTTGGCCGAGGTCGATCGAACTTTACGCTCGGTCCGTCAGGTTCAGCATCAGCTCTCAGCGAGCTACAAGTCAAGCCATGCATCGACTTCAAGGTTGTTTGGCTCACATTTTAGGTCACTTCGTTCTTAGGCTCCAGCCTATCTCTCAGATCTACTCCCCCACCAGGCCAAGCATTGTACTACTAGCTTTTCGGAAGCTAACAATTTACCAATACCTCTTACAAACCTCAAAACCTTTGGAGACCGTGCATTTTGTTCGTATGCTCCCAAAAACTGGAACTCACTCCCGATTTACGTAACAAAATCCCCTGATATCATCACACAAAGGCAGCAGACTCTGCCCCCCTACGGACAGACCTAGATAGAGACGTATTGTCACCACGTTGTGGTCTTACAGCGAAATTAAAAAGAAATATTAGCTGATCGAATAGCCATATTTGCATGCTGGCACAAGAGCCTTAAAGGATATTACCACAGCGTGCCGTTGGCAATTCAGCAGCAGCTAGTTGCAGCAGGGGCACGTGCCGCGCCCTACAACATGGCAGAGACTGGGGCAATCCCTACTCGTAAACCCAACCATTGCTATAGATTGCCGTGCATTGCTGACATATAGCAAGCAAAGCAGCTCAAACATGCCAGTTTTACTTTGGAACCAGCAACATTTTTTACGTACTGACAATTAGAGCTTCTCGCTGCCAATTTCTTGTCGATTTGCTGCAAGTTTCGGTATTGGCACGGGCCATTGCTGTCGATTGCCATTCATTGCTCGCTATTGTACGTGCGCAATTGTTTGAAAGGATGTTTGATTGCACTTTAAACACTGCGTGCCGTGACGCATAAGATAAACTTGATCTTGGCCCAGTCACTTTCCTGGATGTTGAGATGGATCATAATAGATTGCCATACTTGCTCAGGCCATTGCCGTCGATTGCCATGCATTGCCCAAGATTCAATGGTCAAAGTGGATTGAAAGTATGTGTGCGGGCAGTGAGATGTTACGTGGAATGAGAATTAGACCTTAGTGCAGCCGATTTCTCGCCGATTTGCCACGGATTTCGGTATCGGCCCCTGCCATTGCTGCAGATTGACATGCATTGTTGACAATTAACGTGCAAAATAGCTTGAAGGTTCTACGATTTCCCTTTTAAAACAAAGAAATGTGAAGTGTGATGACAATTGTCACTTCTTGCAGCTGAACGTTTTGTTGACTTGCCACGGATCATAGTGGATTGTTGCTTTGAGCCGAGCCGTTGCCGTAGAATGCCATGCAGTGCCCGAGATTGTACGAGGGCAATTGGTAAAAATGATGTGGTTGACTTTAACCAGTGTGCTTTGTAACATGCTTTTAAAATTGGACCAGTGCAAAACCAATTTCAGATCATTTTGCAGCAGATTGCTTCGGTTTTCGGTATTGGCTTGGGCCATTGCAGTCGACTGCAGTGCATTGCTGCCGAATGGTCAAAGCAATTGTTGTAAATATGTGCGATTACACTGTAACCGAAGATTAGAGCAACGTGCAATCATTATTAGAGGCTAAAGTGTAGGCATTCTGTTCGTGCTGTGGCGAGTAGTGGTGGATTGACGTACTGGCCCAGGTCATTGCAGTCGGCTACTGCAGTCGATTGCAGTGCATTGCACGAGAACGGCCGTGTCAATGCAAGAGAAAGTTTTTTAAGTACAATTTTTGCAGAGTGTACGCTCACACGCAATCAAAAGGAAGCTTTTAGAACAGGACTTATTTCCTTTCGCGGTGGAATGCAATGGATTGGGGAGTTGGCCCGGGCCACTGCAACCTTGCTTCAGTGGACTTCGTGAGAACGCGTGAGCGAAGTCGCGCAAAATTTTCTGGGTATGGCGTTCGTGTAGCGTCGTTTGATATTCCAAACTGTTGGGAACTTTTCGCAGCTGATTTGTGGTTGATTTAAAGGGAACTAGAATAGATTGCGGTGGATTGCCGTACAGGCAATTGAAGTTGAAGCTCGTTTGCATAAGTGCTCATGCCCACAATGACGTGAAATTTGGTGGATAAAATCAAACGTGCACTAAAATATTAACTCAAAATTTGAGCTCGCCAACGCCAAAGTCTTGTCAATTTTAGTCTAATTAGAGTGAATTTGGGTGGATAGCGGTAATTCGTCAAACCTATCTGGGGTGACGGGTTCGACGATGTTCGGATCCAAATGTCGGCGAAGTCCCGACATCGACGCTGATTTGTCTTACTGCCGTAATATATTAGGTTCTGGACGAGTTCTATGAAAACATTCCTCGCCATCCTTTGCTATATCTCGCTTTCGTGAGCATGCTAAGGGTCAACCGTCTCAGTGATTAGGTGAGCCGTGATGGCACACTATGTAAGGCGGTTGCTTTCACGACTTCGGTCTCGAGGTCGTGGGTTCGATTCCTGTGGTGGGCGTTCCTTTATCGAAACTGCAAGCGGTGGTGATAGCCTTAAAGGCTCTTCTGTTGCTATATAAAAAGAGGCTGTTTAATCAGTTAGCTTTTTTTATTTATTCCACACCGTCTAAATTTGAAATACTTCTTTCTTATAAACTGTTTCTTTTCTATATTAGGTACGACAAAGGCGTGCGGATGTAAGTACTTGTACTCCACTTTGTTGCCACTAATTGCACCGAGTAAATTCGTCACCGCTATGGCAAGTGAAAACTCAGCTTGAATATCCAGATAATGACTACCGAGATATTTATTTGTCGTAGTGCCTGAATTATAATGCACAGCCTGCTGTTATGTGTTATCAGCGGTTAGGTGTTACACGAGCCGAAATAGCATGTCGCAATCGCATGTGCCAGTCAGTATGTCATGCTCAAGGCTCTAAACAAGTTGGAAGCTTCACTCTAGGTACAGAGTCTTGAACCGTAGTTGACAGGTGCCTCGCCGCTCGGCAGCTCGGTGGTGTGAAAGGGCGTTGTTTATCGAACTTTTAAGTAATGAAGGACGAATTAACTGTAAAGAGTTACTTTAAATTAGCATCTAAAACTCTCAGTCACAGCATGTGTTGGAGACGAATAGCGCTTGAATGGTGGCAAGCGCACTCGAAGGACGCTCAATGAAGCTGTAGTGAGTTCACTGATTTACGACAACCCCCCTCGTAGAGGAATGGAGTACTTGCAGGCCTTCCTGCCAGTCCGATGCATGCATACTGTTGTTGGTAAGCTCGGCAGCGAAAAGTGTCTGTCGTGGACAGCACAGCTGCCACGTGATTACGCCATCTATCATCTCTAAATCCCCAACAAGCAGCGTGATGAATTCAAGTTTATTATTTGCATTAATTTCCTTTCATTTTTGTGTCGCAAGCTACCAAATCGAAATATACATCCTTTTCAGTCGGCGCACAAGTTTATCCTATCTTCTTTCTCCGATCGCTTAACTCATGCCTCAAACAGACCGAAGCGATGGCCGTAAAGGCTCTTCTGTCGCTATACAAAAAGATACTGTTTAATTAGCTAGGTATATTTTTTTTTTGTTATCGTATGAGTGTCGTGCGAATCAGCTGTTGCTGAACACCGGTCGTCCTGTCAAACTGACTTCTCTGTGCGATACCCAATCTCTAACTCTAATAATGGATCTGTCTTTGTGAAATGTAACTGTCTCTGTGGTCTATCTGTTGTCGGGGCCCAAAAGCTTCTCCACCGGTCGCCGGACAGCTTACAATGTAACCTTGACAGGTAACGCAACTTAAGATGTCGGTAAAGTTCTTTCAGGTTTTTCGCATTCATTATTATTATTCCTTAAATTAAGCAATCCCAAGTAGTATTATGACTGCCATGATTATTTCGAATAGTAAGCACTTAGTCTTGTAAGTAATGAAGGACGAATCAACTGTAAAGAGTTGCTTTAAATTAGCATCTAAAACTCTCAGTCACAGCATGTGTTGGAGACAAATAGCAATTGAATGGTGGCAAGCGTTCTCGAAGGACGATCAATGCAGCTGTACTGAGTTCACTGATTTGCGACGTCCCCCCTCCCCTCGTAGAGGAATGGAGTACTTGCAGGCCTTCCTGCCAGTCCGATGCGTGCATGCTGTTCTTGGTAAGCTCGCCAGCGAAGTGTGTCTGTCGTGGACAGCACAGCTGCCACGTGATTACGCCACATATCTGCTCTAAATCCCCAAAACAAGCAGCGTGATGAATTCAAGGTTTCTTAATTTACTTTAATTTCCTTTCATTTTCGTGCTGCAAGCTACCAAATCGAAATATACATCCTTTTCAGTCGGCGCACAAGTTTATCCTATCTTCTTTCTCCGATCGCTTAACTAATGCCTCAAACAGACCGAAGATCCTCTTTAGACGGTGCCTTTAGCTCCTACGGTCAACTCCGTGCGATCCTCATAGGTCGGCTAGCCAGGCATAGCAGGCAATGCGTTGAGACCTGACGCCCGCAATGCGTCAAACCGCAGCCACGCCGAACTCCAAATCGCTCAATAAAATAAATTAAAATTTGTGCTAACAAATTTGAACTTACTTTCAGACCATTTTACGCGCTCAGTATTGGGCAATGCATGGCAAATAAAGAAAATGGCCCGGTTAAACACTGCAACGGGGTTGAAAGCATGCTCGCGAAATACGCCAGTATACGCATACTGCGATGCTAGAGACAAGTTGGGTCCTTTCCCAGAAGCTGTGCGGTCCACAATGTCGTTCGTTCGTACAGCAGAGAGCCAGCCGATGCCCAGCACCGACAGTGTATTACCAACGCACGGAGCTATAGAGCCCACGTCTCCCCTCGGTCCCTACTCTCGTGTGACTCCTGCCTCCTCCACTTTACAGTCCACCATCTGGCCACCAGTGGGTGACCGGCCTGGGTCCATGCCACATCGCAGGCTCATCAGAGGAGCCGGCATACAATACATACATACACACGTACATGCGAACTACACGCCCCCTTGACCTTAAGGTCACAAGTCAGGAGCCGGCATACAATACATACATACATACATACGTACATGCGAACTACACACGAGAACGCCTATGCTCACGCCAAAGGAAGTGAAATTTTGTGAGAGATTTTGAGAGTGAGACAGCCTTTCCAGGGTAGAGTTGTTGGCGCAGGAAGGAGGATGATAATGGCGGCCAGACTTCCAGCCTCGAGGGCCTGCCTCGTTTGCAGTCTGGTGGTTAACCAGAGACTGGCAGCTTTAGCTAGCCTTTACCTAGGCGCACCATTCGTCCATTTCGTCTTTCCGGGCGTGCGGCGGAAAAAAAATGCCTCCTCCGCCGTGCCAGTCTCCGGCTTGGCCGCTGGGATCGCCGGTAGATTATAGAGGCAAGGCGGCCAGCAGTTGTCTGCTACCGTGCTCGTTTTCAGACGCGGCTAAAGGCCGGCGTTTGCGTCACGGCGACCGACGCCGACCAGGATTCGCCATCTGCCGACGCCGGAAGCAGCTTGCTTCTGCAGTCAGGGCGGTAGGTCTTGGGTAGGGCGCTAACTACAGAATTGTGTGACAACTAGATAGGACCACAATTACTTGACCATGGGAACTAAATGCACCGTCTCCAAAAGATCTCGGTTTGTTAGAGGCACGAGCTATTCGGCTTGTTAGATGCAACATAGAGCGACAGAAGAGAATTTACTGCTATCAGAACCGCTTGCAGCTACAATACAGGATCGCCTGCGCAGGATTCAAACCCACGACCTCGGGAGCGAGATCGTGAAGAGCAACCAGCTTACCTAGTGTGCTATCACGGCTCACCAACATGGCAGTAGCGATGTACACGACAGACACACTCTGCTGCCGAGCTTACCGCCAGCAGTCAGCATGTATCAGACTCGCAGGAAGGCCTGCAATTAGGAATTCCAGACACTTTCAGAGGGGATAAGTCTCAGATAAAAGGATTTCTAAATCGTTTTTTGTATCGTCATTTTGAAAACGCTTGCCATCATCCAAGGGCTATTGTCAGCAACACATGCTGTGACTGGGAGTTTTTGGGTGCTGATTTAAGGCATCTCTTTACAGTTGGTTCGTTCTTCATTGCTTGCAAGGCTAGGTGCTTTCCAGACTTCGAGGCTGAAGTCTATTTGAAATCGATACGGCACACTAGCACGAATGGTGCAGCCAATTATGGCTCAGCTAGCGCGCTGCAGACTATACAACTTAGACCTCGGAATCAAGCAGCCTCACTGTCATTGCAAGCCGCTGCTTGTCTCAGGTTCGGACGATGCTAAAGTCTATTCGAAATCGATACGGCACACTAGCACGAAAGGTGCAGCCAATTATGGCTCAGCTATCACGCTGCAGACTTTAAAACTTGAACCTTGGAATCAAGCAGCCTCACTGTCATTGCAAGCCGCTGCTGGTCTCAGGTTCTGAGATTGCAGAATTCGAGGCGGATCAATGATGTGGCCCTTAAGTCCCGTAAAGGGCAACAGTCTGAGCGGACATCAGTAACCAGGGATTGCAGTGCCTGGGCAGGCCAGGGAGAGGCAGTTCACTGGCAGCTAAGGCCACGACACAGTATCATGAAATGAAAGCTGCGAGCTGTAATATGACTAAATGACAGAACAGCGAAAAGGTAGTGAACGCTGCTCTACGTTTCCTAACTGCCTCATATAACTGGCAGGGGTGAGCATAGCAGCAACACGAGCAAAGCTATCGCTGGAGAGTGGCCCTGGGCACAGCTGCCTTGACCGCTTTGCAATGCATCAAAGTGAAGCCCCCAGTGCGGGCCTGATCGTCGAAGCACAATCTACACTGCGAGCAGCAACAGCTTTGGCAACAGCACGGCTAAGCTCCAGTTGTGTGCAGATACTGACAATGGCACGGCTACAGGTGAAGGTCGGAGGAGGCACTCAAGCAGCATCGAGAGTGCTCACTCGGTCGCGCCAGCAATCTCGGCCGGCCGGCTAGACCGCCGGGCCGAAGGCGTGAATGGTAGCCATGTAGGCTACCATTCACGGTAGGCTAGCCGCAAGGCGAGCACGAACGAGATGCCTTTGCTGCTGTAAAGAAGGGCGCTCAACACGAACTGCTGTATCTTCTCTTTGTCCAGCTGGGGAAGGCAGCTCGCGTCGAAGCCGCAGTCATCGGCCTCGAACTTGGCGTCGGCCTCGAGCTCGATGACGTGCTCGAGCAGGCGCACAATTTCGAGCCCGGCAGCAGTGGAGCAGCTAGCGAACTGCTGACGAGCGTCGGGCGGCAGGCGGCGGAGAGCGGCGACGAAGTAGGGAGCGCCGTAGACGGCTCGGTTCTCGGCGTCGGGCAAATCGAGGAACGGAGGCGGCAGGCCGAGCTTCTGCATCAGCTCGTCGATCTCGGCGGCTCTCGGCTCGGCGTCGGCCGGCAGAGCGGCCTTGACCTGGCCGGCCAAGACCTTGAGACGCAGATTGACTTCGTGAGCTTGATCCGAGAGTGGTCGAACGGCGTCGTCGCCGCCTTCACCGGAAGCGTCGATGTCGGTCTCTTGGCAGCTGCTGCTGCTGCTGGCTGCTGGGTCTGCATCTGGCAGCTGCAGCTGCCGCAGGATGACTTTTCTCAGCTGCTCTCGCTTGTCGGCCGAAATACTCAAATAACCGAAAAACTCTGGAGAAAGACTTTTGTAATGAGTAAAAGCCGATCGATTTGCTTTACAAAACCTAACATGTGTCTCTACAGTGCAGCGGCCACTGAAGTCTCCCGGTAGGCTGGCAGAGCTGGAGCTCTGGAGCTCTGGAGCAAGGACAATAGTGAGCTAAGGTGTTTAATTCGATGGAAGTCGGCGATGTCACTTAACTTTACAGCTTTCAACATTGACAATGAAATATGTTCAGTTTTTGTGTTAGTTACTGTCAGTGATGTAGCAGCCTCCTTGACTGTTCAAGTGGTTCACTGCCTGAAGTGGAAAACTTGACGGCACTAGTGGGAAGCTATCCGAACCACCTGAATAGCCGTTTGGACTGCAGGCGGCTGGGCCTGACTGCATTCGATCAAGCAACTGCACCCGCTCGGCATGAGCTGAACAGCTAGTAACTGAATAGTCCCAGATACTTCAGGAACTTTGGAAATACCTAATTAGATCGTGCCCTGATGGACCTCTCGCTCGAGCCCCCCCCGAAGAGAGCCTGGCAAATCGAGACAGCCCAATAGCAACAAAGCGAATCACTAACAATTTGATGCCCGGGGCGGACCGTAGTCGACCGTCAGCGAAAATCACAACGTGGAATCCATAACAATGATGGATAACGTGTCGGGGCGGCACTGCTGGGAATAAAAATCGTAGGCATCCAGCACCACATAGTCAAAAATCTGTAGACTCAGTGTAGTCAAAATTTGTAAAGGGGGCAGAGAGAAAACTTGACCTCACCCAGGCAACATGCCAATTAAAGAGGTGACATGAAGCACAAGTCCGGGGGACAGCTTCTCGGCGAAGTACCGCAAATTCGGAGTGCAACGTTCGTTAGTCGTAAACTGGTAATAAGGGGGCAGCCTGGTCTTGGCCGAGGTCGATCGAACTTTACGCTCGGTCCGTCAGGTTCAGCATCAGCTCTCAGCGAGCTACTAGTCCCAAGCAATGCATCGAGTTTTTCAAGGTAGTTTTTGCTCACATTTTTTTAGGTCGCTTTGGGATCTTTGGCTCCAGCCCTATCTCTCAGATCTACGTACTCCCCCACTTGGCCAAGCATCGTAAACTACTAGCTTTTTTTTTCCGGAAGCTAACAATTTACCAATACCTCCTTACAAACCTCAAAAACCTTTTTGGAGACCGTGCAATTTTTTTTGTTCGTATGCCTTCCAAAGACTTGCAACTAACTCCCAGATTTTTTACGTAACAAAATCCCTTGATATCATCAAACAAAGGCAAGTAGACTCTCCCTGGCCCCCCCCCCCTACCGGACGGACAGACCTAGATAGAGACGTAAATTGTTCCACCACGCTCCTGGGTCCTTTACAGCGAAATTAAAAGAAGAAATATTAGCTGAATCGAACAGCCATTTTGCATGCTGGGCACAAGAGCCTTAAAAAAAGGATATTACCCACTGCTTTTGCAGTTAGCAATTTCAGCAGCAGCTCTAGTTGCAGCAGGGACACGTGCTGGCCCCCCCACAGCCCTGGCAGAGACTGGGGCAAATCCCTACTCGTAGAACCCGATCATTGCTGCAGATTGCCGTGCAAATTTCTGACAGTTTTTTGCAAGCAAAGCAAGCTCAAACATGGCCAGTTTTTTTTTATTTTTACTTTTTGTGAACCAGCAACATTTTTTTTTAACGTACTGACAATTAAGAGCTTCCTTTCTCCGCTGCCAATTTTTTGTCCTTGTCCGATTTGCTGCAAGTTTCGGTATTGGCACGGGCCATTGCTTGTCGATTGCCATTCATTGCTCGCTATTGTACGTTTGCGCAATTGTTTGAAAGGATGTTTTTTTTGATTTGCACTTTTTTAAAAACACTGCGTGCCGTGACGCATAAGAAATAAAATTTTGATCTTGGCCCAGTCACTTTTTTTCTGGATGTTGAGATGGATCATAATGGATTGCCATACTTTTTGCCTCAGGCCCCATTGCCGTCGATTGCCATGCATTGCCCCAAGATTCAATGGTCAAAGTGGATTGAAAGTATGTTGTGCCGGGCAGTTTGAGATGTTTTTACGTGGAATGAGAATTAGACCTTAGTGCCAGCCGATTTCTCGCCACCCCCCCCTCCTCCCCCCGTTTTTTTTGCCACGGATTTTTCGGTATCGGCCCCTGCCATTGCTGCAGATTGACATGCATTGTTGACAATTAACGTGCAAAATAGCTTGAAGGTTCTACGATTTCCTTTTAAAAAACAAAGAAATGTGAAGTGTGATGACAATTGTCACTTCTTGCAGCGGCTGAACGTTTTGTTGACTTTGCCACGGATCATAGTGGATTGTTGCTTTGAGCCGAGGCCGTTGCCGTAGAATGCCATGCAGTGGCCCGAGATTGTTACGAGGGCAATTGGTAAAAATGATGTGGTTGAGCTTTTTAAAACCAGTGTGCTTTGTAACATGCTTTTAAAATTGGACCAGTGCAAAAACCAATTTCAGATCACTTTTTTTGCAGCAGATTGCTTCGTTTTTTTCGGTATTGGCTTGGGCCATTGCAGTCGACTGCAGTGCATTGCTGCCGAATGGTCAAAGCAATTGTTGTAAATATGTGCGATTACACTGTAACCGAAGATTAGAGGCAACGTGCAATCATTATTAGAGGCTAAAGTGTAGGCATTCTGTTCGTGCTGTGGGCGAGTAGTGGTGGATTGACGTACTGGCCCAGGTCATTGCAGTCGGCTACTGTGCAGTCGATTGCATAGTGCATTGCACGAGAACGGCCGTGTCAATGCAAGAGAAAGTTTTAGTTTTTAAGTACAATTTTTTTGCAGAGTGTACGCTCACACGCAATCAAAAGGAAGCTTTTTTTTTTAGAACAGGACTTTATTTTCCTTTTCGCGGTGGAATGCAATGGATTGGGGAGTTGGCCCGGGCCACTGCAACCTTGCTTCAGTGGACTTCGTGAGAACGCGTGAGCGAAGTCCGCGCAAAATTTTTCTGGGTATGGCGTTCGTGTAGCGTCGTTTGATATTCCAAACTGTTGGGTAAACTTTTTTTCGCAGCTGATTTGTGGTTGATTTAAAGGGAACTAGAATAGATTGCGGTGGATTGCCGTACAGGCAATTGAAGTTGAAGCTCGTTTGCATAAGTGCCTCCATGCCCACAATGACGTGAAATTTGGTGGATAAAATCAAACGTGCACTAAAATATTAACTCAAAATTTGAGCTCGCCAACGCCAAAGTCTTGTCAATTTTAGTCTAATTAGAGTGAATTTGGGTGGATAGCGGTAATTCGTCAAACCTATCTGGGGTGACGGGTTCGACGATGTTCGGATCCAAATGTCGGCGAAGTCCCAGTCCCGACATCGACGCTGATTTGTCTTACTGCCGTAATATATTAGGTTCTGGACGAGTTCTATGAAAACATTCCTCGCCATCCTTTGCTATATCTCGCTTTCGTGAGCATGCTAAGGGTCAACCGTCTCAGTGATTAGGTGAGCCGTGATGGCACACTATGTAAGGCGGTTGCTTTCACGACTTCGGTCTCGAGGTCGTGGGGTTCGATTCCTGTGGTGGGCGTTCCTTTATCGAAACTGCAAGCGGTGGTGATAGCCTTAAAGGCTCTTCTGTTTGCTATATAAAAAGAGGCTGTTTAATCAGTTAGCTTTTTTTATTTATTTTTTTTCCACACCGTCTAAATTTGAAATACTTCTTTCTTATAAACTGTTTCTTTTCTATATTAGGTACGACAAAGGCGTGCGGATGTAAGTACTTGTACTCCACTTTGTTGCCACTAATTGCACCGAGTAAATTCGTCACCGCTATGGCAAGTGAAAACTCAGCTTGAATATCCAGATAATGACTACCGAGATATTTATTTGTCGTAGTGCCTGAATTATAATGCCCACAGCCTGCTGTTATTGTGTTATCAGCGGTTTAGGTGTTACACGAGCCGAAATAGCATGTCGCAATCGCATGTGCCAGTCAGTAATGTCATGCTCAAGGCTCTAAACAAGTTGGAAGCTTCACTCTAGGGTACAGAGTCTTGAACCGTAGTTGACAGGTGCCCCTCGCCCGCTCGGCAGCTCGGTGGTGTGAAAGGGCGTTGTTTATCGAACTTTTAAGTAATGAAGGACGAATTAACTGTAAAGAGTTACTTTTTAAATTAGCATCTAAAACTCTCAGTCACACAGCATGTGTTGGAGACGAATAGCGCTTGAATGGTGGCAAGCGCACTCGAAGGACGCTCAATGAAGCTGTAGTGAGTTCACTGATTTACGACAACCCCCCTCGTAGAGGAATGGAGTACTTGCAGGCCTTCCTGCCAGTCCGATGCATGCATACTGTTGTTGGTAAGCTCGGCAGCGAAAAAGTGTCTGTCGTGGACAGCACAGCTGCCACGTGATTACGCCATCTATCATCTCTAAATCCCCAACAAGCAGCGTGATGAATTCAAGTTTATTATTTGCATTAATTTCCTTTCATTTTTTTTTTGTGTGTCGCAAGCTACCAAATCGAAATATACATCCTTTTCAGTCGGCGCACAAGTTTTTATTTATCCTATCTTCTTTCTCCGATCGCTTAACTCATGCCTCAAACAGACCGAAGCGATGGCCGTAAAGGCTCTTCTGTCGCTATACAAAAAGATACTGTTTAATTAGCTAGGTATATTTTTGTTTGGTTATCGTATGAGTGTCGTGCGAATCAGCTGTTGCTGAACACCGGTCGTCCTGTCAAACTGACTTCTCTGTGCGATACCCAATCTCTAACTCTAATAATGGATCTGTCTTTGTGAAATGTAACTGTCTCTGTGGTCTATCTGTTGTCGGGGCCCAAAAAGCTTCTCCACCGGTCGCCGGACAGCTTACAATGTAACCTTGACAGGTAACGCAACTTAAGATGTCGGTAAAGTTCTTTCAGGTTTTTTCGCATTCCTTATTATTATTCCTTAAATTAAGCAATCCCAAGTAGTATTATGACTGCCATGATTATTTCGAATAGTAAGCACTTAGTCTTGTAAGTAATGAAGGACGAATCAACTGTAAAGAGTTGCTTTTAAATTTAGCATCTAAAAACTCTCAGTCACAGCATGTGTTGGAGACAAATAGCAATTGAATGGTGGCAAGCGTTCTCGAAGGACGATCAATGCAGCTGTACTGAGTTCACTGATTTTTTTGCGACGTCCCCCCCCCCCCCTCGTAGAGGAATGGGAGTACTTGCAGGCCTTCCTGCCAGTCCGATGCGTGCATGCTGTTCTTGGTAAGCTCGCCAGCGAAGTGTGTCTGTCGTGGACAGCACAGCTGCCACGTGATTACGCCACATATCTGCTCTAAAATCCCCAAAACAAGCAGCGTGATGAATTCAAGGTTTCTTAATTTACTTTAATTTCCTTTCATTTTCGTGCTGCAAGCTACCAAATCGAAATATACATCTTTTTCAGTCGGCGCACAAGTTTATCCTATCTTCTTTTCTCCGATCGCTTAACTAATGCCTCAAACAGACCGAAGATCCTCTTTAGACGGTGCCTTTAGCTCCTACGGTCAACTCCGTGCGATCCTCATAGGTCGGCTAGCCAGGCATAGCAGGGCAATGCGTTTGAGACCTGACGCCCGCAATGCGTCAAACCGCAGCCACGCCGAACTCCAAATCGCTCAATAAAATAAATTAAAATTTGTGCTAACAAATTTGAACTTACTTTCAGACCATTTTACGCGCGCTCAGTATTGGGCAATGCATGGCAAATAAAAAGAAAATGGCCCGGTTAAACACTGCAACGGGGTTGAAAAGCATGCTCGCGAAATACGCCAGTATACGCATACTGCGATGCTAGAGACAAGTTGGGTCCTTTCCCAGAAGCTGTGCGGTCCACAATGTCGTTCGTTCGTACAGCAGAGAGCCAGCCGATGCCCAGCACCGACAGTGTATTACCAACGCACGGAGCTATAGAGCCCACGTCTCCCCTCGGTCCCTACTCTCGTGTGACTCCTGCCTCCTCCACTTTACAGTCCACCATCTGGCCACCAGTGGGTGACCGGCCTGGGGTCCATGCCACATCGCAGGCTCATCAGAGGAGCCGGCATACAATACATACATACACACGTACATGCGAACTACACGCCCCCTTGACCTTAAGGTCACAAGTCAGGAGCCGGCATACAATACATACATACATACATACGTACATGCGAACTACACACGAGAACGCCTATGCTCACGCCAAAGGAAGTGAAATTTTGTGAGAGATTTTGAGAGTGAGACAGCCTTNCTCGTTTGCAGTCTGGTGGTTAACCAGAGACTGGCAGCTTTAGCTAGCCTTTACCTAGGCGCACCATTCGTCCATTTCGTCTTTCCGGGCGTGCGGCGAAAAAATGCCTCCTCCGCCGTGCCAGTCTCCGGCTTGGCCGCTGGGATCGCCGGTAGATTATAGAGGCAAGGCGGCCAGCAGTTGTCTGCTACCGTGCTCGTTTTTTCAGACGCGGCTAAAGGCCGGCGTGGGCGTCACGGCGACCGACGCCGACCAGGATTCGCCATCTGCCGACGCCGGAAGCAGCTTGCTTCTGCAGTCAGGGCGGTAGGTCTTGGGTAGGGCGCTAACTACAGAATTGTGTGACAACTAGATAGGACCACAATTACTTGACCATGGGAAACTAAATGCACCGTCTCCAAAAGATCTCGGTTTGTTAGAGGCACGAGCTATTCGGCTTGTTAGATGCAACATAGAGCGACAGAAGAGAATTTACTGCTATCAGAACCGCTTTGCAGCTACAATACAGGATCGCCTGCGCAGGATTCAAACCCACGACCTCGGGAGCGAGATCGTGAAGAGCAACCAGCTTACCTAGTGTGCTATCACGGCTCACCAACATGGCAGTAGCGATGTACACGACAGACACACTCTGCTGCCGAGCTTACCGCCCAGCAGTCAGCATGTATCAGACTCGCAGGAAGGCCTGCAATTAGGAATTCCAGACACTTTCAGAGGGGATAAGTCTCAGATAAAAGGATTTCTAAATCGTTTTTTGTATCGTCATTTGAAAAACGCTTGCCATCATCCAAGGGCTATTGTCAGCAACACATGCTGTGACTGGGAGTTTTTGGTGCTGATTTAAGGCATCTCTTTACAGTTGGTTCGTTCTTCATTGCTTGCAAGGCTAGGTGCTTTCCAGACTTCGAGGCTGAAGTCTATTTGAAATCGATACGGCACACTAGCACGAATGGTGCAGCCAATTATGGCTCAGCTAGCGCGCGCTGCAGACTATACAACTTAGACCTCGGAATCAAGCAGCCTCACTGTCATTGCAAGCCGCTGCTTGTCTCAGGTTCGGACGATGCTAAAGTCTATTCGAAATCGATACGGCACACTAGCACGAAAGGTGCAGCCAATTATGGCTCAGCTATCACGCTGCAGACTTTAAAACTTGAACCTTGGAATCAAGCAGCCTCACTGTCATTGCAAGCCGCTGCTGGTCTCAGGTTCTGAGATTGCAGAATTCGAGGCGGATCAATGATGTGGCCCTTAAGTCCCGTAAAGGGCAACAGTCTGAGCGGGACATCAGTAACCAGGGATTGCAGTGCCTGGGCAGGCCAGGGAGAGGCAGTTCACTGGCAGCTAAGGCCACGACACAGTATCATGAAATGAAAGCTGCGAGCTGTAATATGACTAAATGACAGAACAGCGAAAAGGTAGTGAACGCTGCTCTACGTTTCCTAACTGCCTCATATAACTGGCAGGGGTGAGCATAGCAGCAACACGAGCAAAGCTATCGCTGGAGAGTGGCCCTGGGCACAGCTGCCTTGACCGCTTTGCAATGCATCAAAGTGAAGCCCCCAGTGCGGGCCTGATCGTCGAAGCACAATCTACACTGCGAGCAGCAACAGCTTTGGCAACAGCACGGCTAAGCTCCAGTTGTGTGCAGATACTGACAATGGCACGGCTACAGGTGAAGGTCGGAGGAGGCACTCAAGCAGCATCGAGAGTGCTCACTCGGTCGCGCCAGCAATCTCGGCCGGCCGGCTAGACCGCCGGGCCGAAGGCGTGAATGGTAGCCATGTAGGCTACCATTCACGGTAGGCTAGCCGCAAGGCGAGCACGAACGAGATGCCTTTGCTGCTGTAAAGAAGGGCGCTCAACACGAACTGCTGTATCTTCTCTTTGTCCAGCTGGGGAAGGCAGCTCGCGTCGAAGCCGCAGTCATCGGCCTCGAACTTGGCGTCGGCCTCGAGCTCGATGACGTGCTCGAGCAGGCGCACAATTTCGAGCCCGGCAGCAGTGGAGCAGCTAGCGAACTGCTGACGAGCGTCGGGCGGCAGGCGGCGGAGAGCGGCGACGAAGTAGGGAGCGCCGTAGACGGCTCGGTTCTCGGCGGGCAAATCGAGGAACGGAGGCGGCAGGCCGAGCTTCTGCATCAGCTCGTCGATCTCGGCGGCGGCTCTCTCGGCTCGGCGTCGGCCGGCAGAGCGGCCTTGACCTGGCCGGCCAAGACCTTGAGACGCAGATTGACTTCGTGAGCTTGATCCGAGAGTGGTCGAACGGCGTCGTCGCCGCCTTCACCGGAAGCGTCGATGTCGGTCTCTTGGCAGCTGCTGCTGCTGCTGGCTGCTGGGTCTGCATCTGGCAGCTGCAGCTGCCGCAGGATGACTTTTCTCAGCTGCTCTCGCTTGTCGGCCGAAATACTCAAATAACCGAAAAACTCTGGAGAAAGACTTTTGTAATGAGTAAAAGCCGATCGATTTGCTTTACAAAACCTAACATGTGTCTCTACAGTGCAGCGGCCACTGAAGTCTCCCGGTAGGCTGGCAGAGCTGGGAGCTCTGGAGCTCTGGAGCAAGGACAATAGTGAGCTAAGGTGTTTAATTCGATGGAAGTCGGCGATGTCACTTAACTTTACAGCTTTCAACATTGACAATGAAATATGTTCAGTTTTTGTGTTAGTTACTGTCAGTGATGTAGCAGCCTCCTTGACTGTTCAAGTGGTTCACTGCCTGAAGTGGAAAACTTGACGGCACTAGTGGGAAGCTATCCGAACCACCTGAATAGCCGTTTGGACTGCAGGCGGCTGGCCTGACTGCATTCGATCAAGCAACTGCACCCGCTCGGCATGAGCTGAAACAGCTAGTAACTGAATAGTCCCAGATACTTCAGGAACTTTGGAAATACCTAATTAGATCGTGCCCTGATGGACCTCTCGCTCGAGGCCCCCCGAAGGAGAGCCTGGCAAATCGAGACAGCCAATAGCAACAAAGCGAATCACTAACAATTTGATGCCCGGGGCGGACCGTAGTCGACCGTCAGCGAAAATCACAACGTGGAATCCATAACAATGATGGATAACGTGTCGGGGCGGCACTGCTGGGAATAAAATCGTAGGCATCCAGCACCACATAGTCAAAATCTGTAGACTCAGTGTAGTCAAAATTTGTAAAGGGGGCAGAGAGAAACTTGACCTCACCCAGGCAACATGCCAATTAAAGAGGTGACATGAAGCACAAGTCCGGGGGACAGCTTCTCGGCGAAGTACCGCAAATTCGGAGTGCAACGTTCGTTAGTCGTAAACTGTAATAAGGGGGCAGCCTGGTCTTGGCCGAGGTCGATCGAACTTTACGCTCGGTCCGTCAGGTTCAGCATCAGCTCTCAGCGAGCTACTAGTCAAGCAATGCATCGAGTTCAAGGTAGTTTTGCTCACATTTTAGGTCGCTTTGATCTTTGGCTCCAGCCTATCTCTCAGATCTACGTACTCCCCCACTTGGCCAAGCATCGTACTACTAGCTTTTCGGAAGCTAACAATTTACCAATACCTCTTACAAACCTCAAAACCTTTGGAGACCGTGCATTTTGTTCGTATGCTTCCAAAGACTGCAACTAACTCCAGATTTACGTAACAAAATCCCTTGATATCATCAAACAAAGGCAGTAGACTCTGCCCCCCCCTACGGACAGACCTAGATAGAGACGTATTGTCACCACGTCCTGGTCTTACAGCGAAATTAAAAAGAAATATTAGCTGATCGAACAGCCATTTTGCATGCTGGCACAAGAGCCTTAAAGGATATTACCACTGCTTGCAGTTAGCAATTCAGCAGCAGCTAGTTGCAGCAGGGACACGTGCTGCCCCCCACAGCCTGGCAGAGACTGGGGCAATCCCTACTCGTAGACCGATCATTGCTGCAGATTGCCGTGCATTTCTGACAGTTTGCAAGCAAAGCAGCTCAAACATGCCAGTTTTTACTTTGGAACCAGCAACATTTTTTACGTACTGACAATTAGAGCTTCTCGCTGCCAATTTCTTGTCGATTTGCTGCAAGTTTCGGTATTGGCACGGGCCATTGCTGTCGATTGCCATTCATTGCTCGCTATTGTACGTGCGCAATTGTTTGAAAGGATGTTTGATTGCACTTTAAACACTGCGTGCCGTGACGCATAAGATAAATTTGATCTTGGCCCAGTCACTTTCCTGGATGTTGAGATGGATCATAATGGATTGCCATACTTGCTCAGGCCATTGCCGTCGATTGCCATGCATTGCCCAAGATTCAATGGTCAAAGTGGATTGAAAGTATGTGTGCGGGCAGTGAGATGTTACGTGGAATGAGAATTAGACCTTAGTGCAGCCGATTTCTCGCCGATTTGCCACGGATTTCGGTATCGGCCCCTGCCATTGCTGCAGATTGACATGCATTGTTGACAATTAACGTGCAAAAATAGCTTGAAGGTTCTACGATTTCCCTTTTAAAACAAAGAAATGTGAAGTGTGATGACAATTGTCACTTCTTGCAGCTGAACGTTTTGTTGACTTGCCACGGATCATAGTGGATTGTTGCTTTGAGCCGAGCCGTTGCCGTAGAATGCCATGCAGTGCCCGAGATTGTACGAGGGCAATTGGTAAAAATGATGTGGTTGACTTTAACCAGTGTGCTTTGTAACATGCTTTTAAAATTGGACCAGTGCAAAAAACCAATTTCAGATCATTTTGCAGCAGATTGCTTCGGTTTTCGGTATTGGCTTGGGCCATTGCAGTCGACTGCAGTGCATTGCTGCCGAATGGTCAAAGCAATTGTTGTAAATATGTGCGATTACACTGTAACCGAAGATTAGAGCAACGTGCAATCATTATTAGAGGCTAAAGTGTAGGCATTCTGTTCGTGCTGTGGCGAGTAGTGGTGGATTGACGTACTGGCCCAGGTCATTGCAGTCGGCTACTGCAGTCGATTGCAGTGCATTGCACGAGAACGGCCGTGTCAATGCAAGAGAAAGTTTTTAAGTACAATTTTTGCAGAGTGTACGCTCACACGCAATCAAAAGGAAGCTTTTAGAACAGGACTTATTTCCTTTCGCGGTGGAATGCAATGGATTGGGGAGTTGGCCCGGGCCACTGCAACCTTGCTTCAGTGGACTTCGTGAGAACGCGTGAGCGAAGTCGCGCAAAATTTTCTGGGTATGGCGTTCGTGTAGCGTCGTTTGATATTCCAAACTGTTGGGGAACTTTTCGCAGCTGATTTGTGGTTGATTTAAAGGGAACTAGAATAGATTGCGGTGGATTGCCGTACAGGCAATTGAAGTTGAAGCTCGTTTGCATAAGTGCTCATGCCCACAATGACGTGAAATTTGGTGGATAAAATCAAACGTGCACTAAAATATTAACTCAAAATTTGAGCTCGCCAACGCCAAAGTCTTGTCAATTTTAGTCTAATTAGAGTGAATTTGGGTGGATAGCGGTAATTCGTCAAACCTATCTGGGGTGACGGGTTCGACGATGTTCGGATCCAAATGTCGGCGAAGTCCCGACATCGACGCTGATTTGTCTTACTGCCGTAATATATTAGGTTCTGGACGAGTTCTATGAAAACATTCCTCGCCATCCTTTGCTATATCTCGCTTTCGTGAGCATGCTAAGGGTCAACCGTCTCAGTGATTAGGTGAGCCGTGATGGCACACTATGTAAGGCGGTTGCTTTCACGACTTCGGTCTCGAGGTCGTGGGTTCGATTCCTGTGGTGGGCGTTCCTTTATCGAAACTGCAAGCGGTGGTGATAGCCTTAAAGGCTCTTCTGTTGCTATATAAAAAGAGGCTGTTTAATCAGTTAGCTTTTTTTATTTATTCCACACCGTCTAAATTTGAAATACTTCTTTCTTATAAACTGTTTCTTTTCTATATTAGGTACGACAAAGGCGTGCGGATGTAAGTACTTGTACTCCACTTTGTTGCCACTAATTGCACCGAGTAAATTCGTCACCGCTATGGCAAGTGAAAACTCAGCTTGAATATCCAGATAATGACTACCGAGATATTTATTTGTCGTAGTGCCTGAATTATAATGCACAGCCTGCTGTTATGTGTTATCAGCGGTTAGGTGTTACACGAGCCGAAATAGCATGTCGCAATCGCATGTGCCAGTCAGTATGTCATGCTCAAGGCTCTAAACAAGTTGGAAGCTTCACTCTAGGTACAGAGTCTTGAACCGTAGTTGACAGGTGCCTCGCCGCTCGGCAGCTCGGTGGTGTGAAAGGGCGTTGTTTATCGAACTTTTAAGTAATGAAGGACGAATTACCTAACTGTAAAGAGTTACTTTAAATTAGCATCTAAAACTCTCAGTCACAGCATGTGTTGGAGACGAATAGCGCTTGAATGGTGGCAAGCGCACTCGAAGGACGCTCAATGAAGCTGTAGTGAGTTCACTGATTTACGACAACCCCCCTCGTAGAGGAATGGAGTACTTGCAGGCCTTCCTGCCAGTCCGATGCATGCATACTGTTGTTGGTAAGCTCGGCAGCGAAAAGTGTCTGTCGTGGACAGCACAGCTGCCACGTGATTACGCCATCTATCATCATCTCTAAATCCCCAACAAGCAGCGTGATGAATTCAAGTTTATTATTTGCATTAATTTCCTTTCATTTTTGTGTCGCAAGCTACCAAATCGAAATATACATCCTTTTCAGTCGGCGCACAAGTTTATCCTATCTTCTTTCTCCGATCGCTTAACTCATGCCTCAAACAGACCGAAGCGATGGCCGTAAAGGCTCTTCTGTCGCTATACAAAAAGATACTGTTTAATTAGCTAGGTATATTTTTGTTTGGTTATCGTATGAGTGTCGTGCGAATCAGCTGTTGCTGAACACCGGTCGTCCTGTCAAACTGACTTCTCTGTGCGATACCCAATCTCTAACTCTAATAATGGACCTGTCTTTGTGAAATGTAACTGTCTCTGTGGTCTATCTGTTGTCGGGGCCCAAAAGCTTCTCCACCGGTCGCCGGACAGCTTACAATGTAACCTTGACAGGTAACGCAACTTAAGATGTCGGTAAAGTTCTTTCAGGTTTTTCGCATTCATTATTATTATTCCTTAAATTAAGCAATCCCAAGTAGTATTATGACTGCCATGATTATTTCGAATAGTAAGCACTTAGTCTTGTAAGTAATGAAGGACGAATCAACTGTAAAGAGTTGCTTTAAATTAGCATCTAAAACTCTCAGTCACAGCATGTGTTGGAGACAAATAGCAATTGAATGGTGGCAAGCGTTCTCGAAGGACGATCAATGCAGCTGTACTGAGTTCACTGATTTGCGACGTCCCCCCTCCCCTCGTAGAGGAATGGAGTACTTGCAGGCCTTCCTGCCAGTCCGATGCGTGCATGCTGTTCTTGGTAAGCTCGCCAGCGAAGTGTGTCTGTCGTGGACAGCACAGCTGCCACGTGATTACGCCACATATCTGCTCTAAATCCCCAAAACAAGCAGCGTGATGAATTCAAGGTTTCTTAATTTACTTTAATTTCCTTTCATTTTCGTGCTGCAAGCTACCAAATCGAAATATACATCCTTTTCAGTCGGCGCACAAGTTTATCCTATCTTCTTTCTCCGATCGCTTAACTAATGCCTCAAACAGACCGAAGATCCTCTTTAGACGGTGCCTTTAGCTCCTACGGTCAACTCCGTGCGATCCTCATAGGTCGGCTAGCCAGGCATAGCAGGCAATGCGTTGAGACCTGACGCCCGCAATGCGTCAAACCGCAGCCACGCCGAACTCCAAATCGCTCAATAAAATAAATTAAAATTTGTGCTAACAAATTTGAACTTACTTTCAGACCATTTTACGCGCTCAGTATTGGGCAATGCATGGCAAATAAAGAAAATGGCCCGGTTAAACACTGCAACGGGGTTGAAAGCATGCTCGCGAAATACGCCAGTATACGCATACTGCGATGCTAGAGACAAGTTGGGTCCTTTCCCAGAAGCTGTGCGGTCCACAATGTCGTTCGTTCGTACAGCAGAGAGCCAGCCGATGCCCAGCACCGACAGTGTATTACCAACGCACGGAGCTATAGAGCCCACGTCTCCCCTCGGTCCCTACTCTCGTGTGACTCCTGCCTCCTCCACTTTACAGTCCACCATCTGGCCACCAGTGGGTGACCGGCCTGGGTCCATGCCACATCGCAGGCTCATCAGAGGAGCCGGCATACAATACATACATACACACGTACATGCGAACTACACGCCCCCTTGACCTTAAGGTCACAAGTCAGGAGCCGGCATACAATACATACATACATACATACGTACATGCGAACTACACACGAGAACGCCTATGCTCACGCCAAAGGAAGTGAAATTTTGTGAGAGATTTTGAGAGTGAGACAGCCTTTCCAGGGTAGAGTTGTTGGCGCAGGAAGGAGGATGATAATGGCGGCCAGACTTCCAGCCTCGAGGGCCTGCCTCGTTTGCAGTCTGGTGGTTAACCAGAGACTGGCAGCTTTAGCTAGCCTTTACCTAGGCGCACCATTCGTCCATTTCGTCTTTCCGGGCGTGCGGCGAAAAAATGCCTCCTCCGCCGTGCCAGTCTCCGGCTTGGCCGCTGGGATCGCCGGTAGATTATAGAGGCAAGGCGGCCAGCAGTTGTCTGCTACCGTGCTCGTTTTCAGACGCGGCTAAAGGCCGGCGTGGGCGTCACGGCGACCGACGCCGACCAGGATTCGCCATCTGCCGACGCCGGAAGCAGCTTGCTTCTGCAGTCAGGGCGGTAGGTCTTGGGTAGGGCGCTAACTACAGAATTGTGTGACAACTAGATAGGACCACAATTACTTGACCATGGGAACTAAATGCACCGTCTCCAAAAGATCTCGGTTTGTTAGAGGCACGAGCTATTCGGCTTGTTAGATGCAACATAGAGCGACAGAAGAGAATTTACTGCTATCAGAACCGCTTGCAGCTACAATACAGGATCGCCTGCGCAGGATTCAAACCCACGACCTCGGGAGCGAGATCGTGAAGAGCAACCAGCTTACCTAGTGTGCTATCACGGCTCACCAACATGGCAGTAGCGATGTACACGACAGACACACTCTGCTGCCGAGCTTACCGCCAGCAGTCAGCATGTATCAGACTCGCAGGAAGGCCTGCAATTAGGAATTCCAGACACTTTCAGAGGGGATAAGTCTCAGATAAAAGGATTTCTAAATCGTTTTTTGTATCGTCATTTGAAAACGCTTGCCATCATCCAAGGGCTATTGTCAGCAACACATGCTGTGACTGGGAGAGTTTTTGGTGCTGATTTAAGGCATCTCTTTACAGTTGGTTCGTTCTTCATTGCTTGCAAGGCTAGGTGCTTTCCAGACTTCGAGGCTGAAGTCTATTTGAAATCGATACGGCACACTAGCACGAATGGTGCAGCCAATTATGGCTCAGCTAGCGCGCTGCAGACTATACAACTTAGACCTCGGAATCAAGCAGCCTCACTGTCATTGCAAGCCGCTGCTTGTCTCAGGTTCGGACGATGCTAAAGTCTATTCGAAATCGATACGGCACACTAGCACGAAAGGTGCAGCCAATTATGGCTCAGCTATCACGCTGCAGACTTTAAAACTTGAACCTTGGAATCAAGCAGCCTCACTGTCATTGCAAGCCGCTGCTGGTCTCAGGTTCTGAGATTGCAGAATTCGAGGCGGATCAATGATGTGGCCCTTAAGTCCCGTAAAGGGCAACAGTCTGAGCGGACATCAGTAACCAGGGATTGCAGTGCCTGGGCAGGCCAGGGAGAGGCAGTTCACTGGCAGCTAAGGCCACGACACAGTATCATGAAATGAAAGCTGCGAGCTGTAATATGACTAAATGACAGAACAGCGAAAAGGTAGTGAACGCTGCTCTACGTTTCCTAACTGCCTCATATAACTGGCAGGGGTGAGCATAGCAGCAACACGAGCAAAGCTATCGCTGGAGAGTGGCCCTGGGCACAGCTGCCTTGACCGCTTTGCAATGCATCAAAGTGAAGCCCCCAGTGCGGGCCTGATCGTCGAAGCACAATCTACACTGCGAGCAGCAACAGCTTTGGCAACAGCACGGCTAAGCTCCAGTTGTGTGCAGATACTGACAATGGCACGGCTACAGGTGAAGGTCGGAGGAGGCACTCAAGCAGCATCGAGAGTGCTCACTCGGTCGCGCCAGCAATCTCGGCCGGCCGGCTAGACCGCCGGGCCGAAGGCGTGAATGGTAGCCATGTAGGCTACCATTCACGGTAGGCTAGCCGCAAGGCGAGCACGAACGAGATGCCTTTGCTGCTGTAAAGAAGGGCGCTCAACACGAACTGCTGTATCTTCTCTTTGTCCAGCTGGGGAAGGCAGCTCGCGTCGAAGCCGCAGTCATCGGCCTCGAACTTGGCGTCGGCCTCGAGCTCGATGACGTGCTCGAGCAGGGCGCACAATTTCGAGCCCGGCAGCAGTGGAGCAGCTAGCGAACTGCTGACGAGCGTCGGGCGGCAGGCGGCGGAGAGCGGCGACGAAGTAGGGAGCGCCGTAGACGGCTCGGTTCTCGGCGGGCAAATCGAGGAACGGAGGCGGCAGGCCGAGCTTCTGCATCAGCTCGTCGATCTCGGCGGCTCTCGGCTCGGCGTCGGCCGGCAGAGCGGCCTTGACCTGGCCGGCCAAGACCTTGAGACGCAGATTGACTTCGTGAGCTTGATCCGAGAGTGGTCGAACGGCGTCGTCGCCGCCTTCACCGGAAGCGTCGATGTCGGTCTCTTGGCAGCTGCTGCTGCTGCTGGCTGCTGGGTCTGCATCTGGCAGCTGCAGCTGCCGCAGGATGACTTTTCTCAGCTGCTCTCGCTTGTCGGCCGAAATACTCAAATAACCGAAAAAAAAACTCTGGAGAAAGACTTTTGTAATGAGTAAAAGCCGATCGATTTGCTTTACAAAACCTAACATGTGTCTCTACAGTGCAGCGGCCACTGAAGTCTCCCGGTAGGCTGGCAGAGCTGGAGCTCTGGAGCTCTGGAGCAAGGACAATAGTGAGCTAAGGTGTTTAATTCGATGGAAGTCGGCGATGTCACTTAACTTTACAGCTTTCAACATTGACAATGAAATATGTTCAGTTTTTTTGTGTTAGTTACTGTCAGTGATGTAGCAGCCTCCTTGACTGTTCAAGTGGTTCACTGCCTGAAGTGGAAAACTTGACGGCACTAGTGGGAAGCTATCCGAACCACCTGAATAGCCGTTTGGACTGCAGGCGGCTGGCCTGACTGCATTCGATCAAGCAACTGCACCCGCTCGGCATGAGCTGAACAGCTAGTAACTGAATAGTCCCAGATACTTCAGGAACTTTGGAAATACCTAATTAGATCGTGCCCTGATGGACCTCTCGCTCGAGGCCCCCCGAAGGAGAGCCTGGCAAATCGAGACAGCCAATAGCAACAAAGCGAATCACTAACAATTTGATGCCCGGGGCGGACCGTAGTCGACCGTCAGCGAAAATCACAACGTGGAATCCATAACAATGATGGATAACGTGTCGGGGCGGCACTGCTGGGAATAAAATCGTAGGCATCCAGCACCACATAGTCAAAATCTGTAGACTCAGTGTAGTCAAAATTTGTAAAGGGGGCAGAGAGAAACTTGACCTCACCCAGGCAACATGCCAATTAAAGAGGTGACATGAAGCACAAGTCCGGGGGACAGCTTCTCGGCGAAGTACCGCAAATTCGGAGTGCAACGTTCGTTAGTCGTAAACTGTAATAAGGGGGCAGCCTGGTCTTGGCCGAGGTCGATCGAACTTTACGCTCGGTCCGTCAGGTTCAGCATCAGCTCTCAGCGAGCTACTAGTCAAGCAATGCATCGAGTTCAAGGTAGTTTTGCTCACATTTTAGGTCGCTTTGATCTTTGGCTCCAGCCTATCTCTCAGATCTACGTACTCCCCCACTTGGCCAAGCATCGTACTACTAGCTTTTCGGAAGCTAACAATTTACCAATACCTCTTACAAACCTCAAAACCTTTGGAGACCGTGCATTTTGTTCGTATGCTTCCAAAGACTGCAACTAACTCCAGATTTACGTAACAAAATCCCTTGATATCATCAAACAAAGGCAGTAGACTCTGCCCCCCCCCTACGGACAGACCTAGATAGAGACGTATTGTCACCACGTCCTGGTCTTACAGCGAAATTAAAAAGAAATATTAGCTGATCGAACAGCCATTTTGCATGCTGGCACAAGAGCCTTAAAGGATATTACCACTGCTTGCAGTTAGCAATTCAGCAGCAGCTAGTTGCAGCAGGGACACGTGCTGCCCCCCACAGCCTGGCAGAGACTGGGGCAATCCCTACTCGTAGACCCGATCATTGCTGCAGATTGCCGTGCATTTCTGACAGTTTGCAAGCAAAGCAGCTCAAACATGCCAGTTTTACTTTGGAACCAGCAACATTTTTTACGTACTGACAATTAGAGCTTCTCGCTGCCAATTTCTTGTCGATTTGCTGCAAGTTTCGGTATTGGCACGGGCCATTGCTGTCGATTGCCATTCATTGCTCGCTATTGTACGTGCGCAATTGTTTGAAAGGATGTTTGATTGCACTTTAAACACTGCGTGCCGTGACGCATAAGATAAATTTGATCTTGGCCCAGTCACTTTCCTGGATGTTGAGATGGATCATAATGGATTGCCATACTTGCTCAGGCCATTGCCGTCGATTGCCATGCATTGCCCAAGATTCAATGGTCAAAGTGGATTGAAAGTATGTGTGCGGGCAGTGAGATGTTACGTGGAATGAGAATTAGACCTTAGTGCAGCCGATTTCTCGCCGATTTGCCACGGATTTCGGTATCGGCCCCTGCCATTGCTGCAGATTGACATGCATTGTTGACAATTAACGTGCAAAATAGCTTGAAGGTTCTACGATTTCCCTTTTAAAACAAAGAAATGTGAAGTGTGATGACAATTGTCACTTCTTGCAGCTGAACGTTTTGTTGACTTGCCACGGATCATAGTGGATTGTTGCTTTGAGCCGAGCCGTTGCCGTAGAATGCCATGCAGTGCCCGAGATTGTACGAGGGCAATTGGTAAAAATGATGTGGTTGACTTTAACCAGTGTGCTTTGTAACATGCTTTTAAAATTGGACCAGTGCAAAACCAATTTCAGATCATTTTGCAGCAGATTGCTTCGGTTTTTCGGTATTGGCTTGGGCCATTGCAGTCGACTGCAGTGCATTGCTGCCGAATGGTCAAAGCAATTGTTGTAAATATGTGCGATTACACTGTAACCGAAGATTAGAGCAACGTGCAATCATTATTAGAGGCTAAAGTGTAGGCATTCTGTTCGTGCTGTGGCGAGTAGTGGTGGATTGACGTACTGGCCCAGGTCATTGCAGTCGGCTACTGCAGTCGATTGCAGTGCATTGCACGAGAACGGCCGTGTCAATGCAAGAGAAAGTTTTTAAGTACAATTTTTGCAGAGTGTACGCTCACACGCAATCAAAAGGAAGCTTTTAGAACAGGACTTATTTCCTTTCGCGGTGGAATGCAATGGATTGGGGAGTTGGCCCGGGCCACTGCAACCTTGCTTCAGTGGACTTCGTGAGAACGCGTGAGCGAAGTCGCGCAAAATTTTCTGGGTATGGCGTTCGTGTAGCGTCGTTTGATATTCCAAACTGTTGGGAACTTTTCGCAGCTGATTTGTGGTTGATTTAAAGGGAACTAGAATAGATTGCGGTGGATTGCCGTACAGGCAATTGAAGTTGAAGCTCGTTTGCATAAGTGCTCATGCCCACAATGACGTGAAATTTGGTGGATAAAATCAAACGTGCACTAAAATATTAACTCAAAATTTGAGCTCGCCAACGCCAAAGTCTTGTCAATTTTAGTCTAATTAGAGTGAATTTGGGTGGATAGCGGTAATTCGTCAAACCTATCTGGGGTGACGGGTTCGACGATGTTCGGATCCAAATGTCGGCGAAGTCCCGACATCGACGCTGATTTGTCTTACTGCCGTAATATATTAGGTTCTGGACGAGTTCTATGAAAACATTCCTCGCCATCCTTTGCTATATCTCGCTTTCGTGAGCATGCTAAGGGTCAACCGTCTCAGTGATTAGGTGAGCCGTGATGGCACACTATGTAAGGCGGTTGCTTTCACGACTTCGGTCTCGAGGTCGTGGGTTCGATTCCTGTGGTGGGCGTTCCTTTATCGAAACTGCAAGCGGTGGTGATAGCCTTAAAGGCTCTTCTGTTGCTATATAAAAAGAGGCTGTTTAATCAGTTAGCTTTTTTTATTTATTCCACACCGTCTAAATTTGAAATACTTCTTTCTTTTATAAACTGTTTTCTTTTCTATATTAGGTACGACAAAGGCGTGCGGATGTAAGTACTTGTACTCCACTTTGTTGCCACTAATTGCACCGAGTAAATTCGTCACCGCTATGGCAAGTGAAAACTCAGCTTGAATATCCAGATAATGACTACCGAGATATTTATTTGTCGTAGTGCCTGAATTATAATGCACAGCCTGCTGTTATGTGTTATCAGCGGTTAGGTGTTACACGAGCCGAAATAGCATGTCGCAATCGCATGTGCCAGTCAGTATGTCATGCTCAAGGCTCTAAACAAGTTGGAAGCTTCACTCTAGGTACAGAGTCTTGAACCGTAGTTGACAGGTGCCTCGCCGCTCGGCAGCTCGGTGGTGTGAAAGGGCGTTGTTTATCGAACTTTTAAGTAATGAAGGACGAATTAACTGTAAAGAGTTACTTTAAATTAGCATCTAAAACTCTCAGTCACAGCATGTGTTGGAGACGAATAGCGCTTGATGGTGGCAAGCGCACTCGAAGGACGCTCAATGAAGCTGTAGTGAGTTCACTGATTTACGACAACCCCCCTCGTAGAGGAATGGAGTACTTGCAGGCCTTCCTGCCAGTCCGATGCATGCATACTGTTGTTGGTAAGCTCGGCAGCGAAAAGTGTCTGTCGTGGACAGCACAGCTGCCACGTGATTACGCCATCTATCATCTCTAAATCCCCAACAAGCAGCGTGATGAATTCAAGTTTATTATTTGCATTAATTTCCTTTCATTTTTGTGTCGCAAGCTACCAAATCGAAATATACATCCTTTTCAGTCGGCGCACAAGTTTATCCTATCTTCTTTCTCCGATCGCTTAACTCATGCCTCAAACAGACCGAAGCGATGGCCGTAAAGGCTCTTCTGTCGCTATACAAAAAGATACTGTTTAATTAGCTAGGTATATTTTTGTTTGGTTATCGTATGAGTGTCGTGCGAATCAGCTGTTGCTGAACACCGGTCGTCCTGTCAAACTGACTTCTCTGTGCGATACCCAATCTCTAACTCTAATAATGGATCTGTCTTTGTGAAATGTAACTGTCTCTGTGGTCTATCTGTTGTCGGGCCCAAAAGCTTCTCCACCGGTCGCCGGACAGCTTACAATGTAAACCTTGACAGGTAACGCAACTTAAGATGTCGGTAAAGTTCTTTCAGGTTTTTTCGCATTCATTATTATTATTCCTTAAATTAAGCAATCCCAAGTAGTATTATGACTGCCATGATTATTTCGAATAGTAAGCACTTAGTCTTGTAAGTAATGAAGGACGAATCAACTGTAAAGAGTTGCTTTAAATTAGCATCTAAAACTCTCAGTCACAGCATGTGTTGGAGACAAATAGCAATTGAATGGTGGCAAGCGTTCTCGAAGGACGATCAATGCAGCTGTACTGAGTTCACTGATTTGCGACGTCCCCCCTCCCCTCGTAGAGGAATGGAGTACTTGCAGGCCTTCCTGCCAGTCCGATGCGTGCATGCTGTTCTTGGTAAGCTCGCCAGCGAAGTGTGTCTGTCGTGGACAGCACAGCTGCCACGTGATTACGCCACATATCTGCTCTAAATCCCCAAAACAAGCAGCGTGATGAATTCAAGGTTTCTTAATTTACTTTAATTTCCTTTCATTTTCGTGCTGCAAGCTACCAAATCGAAATATACATCCTTTTCAGTCGGCGCACAAGTTTATCCTATCTTCTTTCTCCGATCGCTTAACTAATGCCTCAAACAGACCGAAGATCCTCTTTAGACGGTGCCTTTAGCTCCTACGGTCAACTCCGTGCGATCCTCATAGGTCGGCTAGCCAGGCATAGCAGGCAATGCGTTGAGACCTGACGCCCGCAATGCGTCAAACCGCAGCCACGCCGAACTCCAAATCGCTCAATAAAATAAATTAAAATTTGTGCTAACAAATTTGAACTTACTTTCAGACCCATTTTTACGCGCTCAGTATTGGGCAATGCATGGCAAATAAAGAAAATGGCCCGGTTTAAACACTGCAACGGGGTTGAAAGCATGCTCGCGAAATACGCCAGTATACGCATACTGCGATGCTAGAGACAAGTTGGGTCCTTTCCCAGAAGCTGTGCGGTCCACAATGTCGTTCGTTCGTACAGCAGAGAGCCAGCCGATGCCCAGCACCGACAGTGTATTACCAACGCACGGAGCTATAGAGCCCACGTCTCCCCTCGGTCCCTACTCTCGTGTGACTCCTGCCTCCTCCACTTTACAGTCCACCATCTGGCCACCAGTGGGTGACCGGCCTGGGTCCATGCCACATCGCAGGCTCATCAGAGGAGCCGGCATACAATACATACATACACACGTACATGCGAACTACACGCCCCCTTGACCTTAAGGTCACAAGTCAGGAGCCGGCATACAATACATACATACATACATACGTACATGCGAACTACACACGAGAAACGCCTATGCTCACGCCAAAGGAAGTGAAATTTTGTGAGAGATTTTGAGAGTGAGACAGCCTTTCCAGGGTAGAGTTGTTGGCGCAGGAAGGAGGATGATAATGGCGGCCAGACTTCCAGCCTCGAGGGCCTGCCTCGTTTTGCAGTCTGGTGGTTAACCAGAGACTGGCAGCTTTAGCTAGCCTTTACCTAGGCGCACCATTCGTCCATTTCGTCTTTTCCGGGCGTGCGGCGAAAAAAATGCCTCCTCCGCCGTGCCAGTCTCCGGCTTGGCCGCTGGGATCGCCGGTAGATTATAGAGGCAAGGCGGCCAGCAGTGTTGTCTGCTACCGTGCTCGTTTTCAGACGCGGCTAAAGGCCGGCGTGGGCGTCACGGCGACCGACGCCGACCAGGATTCGCCATCTGCCCGCCGCCGGAAGCAGCTTGCTTCTGCAGTCAGGGCGGTAGGTCTTGGGTAGGGCGCTAACTACAGAATTGTGTGACAACTAGATAGGACCACAATTACTTGACCATGGGAACTAAATGCACCGTCTCCAAAAGATCTCGGTTTGTTAGAGGCACGAGCTATTCGGCTTGTTAGATGCAACATAGAGCGACAGAAGAGAATTTACTGCTATCAGAACCGCTTGCAGCTACAATACAGGATCGCCTGCGCAGGATTCAAACCCACGACCTCGGGGAGCGAGATCGTGAAGAGCAACCAGCTTACCTAGTGTGCTATCACGGCTCACCAACATGGCAGTAGCGATGTACACGACAGACACACTCTGCTGCCGAGCTTACCGCCAGCAGTCAGCATGTATCAGACTCGCAGGAAGGCCTGCAATTAGGAATTCCAGACACTTTCAGAGGGGATAAGTCTCAGATAAAAGGATTTCTAAATCGTTTTTTGTATCGTCATTTGAAAACGCTTGCCATCATCCAAGGGCTATTGTCAGCAACACATGCTGTGACTGGGAGTTTTTTGGTGCTGATTTAAGGCATCTCTTTACAGTTGGTTCGTTCTTCATTGCTTGCAAGGCTAGGTGCTTTCCAGACTTCGAGGCTGAAGTCTATTTGAAATCGATACGGGCACACTAGCACGAATGGTGCAGCCAATTATGGCTCAGCTAGCGCGCTGCAGACTATACAACTTAGACCTCGGAATCAAGCAGCCTCACTGTCATTGCAAGCCGCTGCTTGTCTCAGGTTCGGACGATGCTAAAGTCTATTCGAAATCGATACGGCACACTAGCACGAAAGGTGCAGCCAATTATGGCTCAGCTATCACGCTGCAGACTTTAAAACTTGAACCTTGGAATCAAGCAGCCTCACTGTCATTGCAAGCCGCTGCTGGTCTCAGGTTTCTGAGATTGCAGAATTCGAGGCGGATCAATGATGTGGCCCTTAAGTCCCGTAAAGGGCAACAGTCTGAGCGGACATCAGTAACCAGGGATTGCAGTGCCTGGGCAGGCCAGGGAGAGGCAGTTCACTGGCAGCTAAGGCCACGACACAGTATCATGAAATGAAAGCTGCGAGCTGTGTAATATGACTAAATGACAGAACAGCGAAAAGGTAGTGAACGCTGCTCTACGTTTCCTAACTGCCTCATATAACTGGCAGGGGGTGAGCATAGCAGCAACACGAGCAAAGCTATCGCTGGAGAGTGGCCCTGGGCACAGCTGCCTTGACCGCTTTGCAATGCATCAAAGTGAAGCCCCCAGTGNCACGGCTAAGCTCCAGTTTGTGTGCAGATACTGACAATGGCACGGCTACAGGTGAAGGTCGGAGGAGGCACTCAAGCAGCATCGAGAGTGCTCACTCGGTCGCGCCAGCAATCTCGGCCGGCCGGCTAGACCGCCGGGCCGAAGGCGTGAATGGTAGCCATGTAGGCTACCATTCACGGTAGGCTAGCCGCAAGGCGAGCACGAACGAGATGCCTTTGCTGCTGTAAAGAAGGGCGCTCAACACGAACTGCTGTATCTTCTCTTTGTCCAGCTGCATGGGAAGGCAGCTCGCGTCGAAGCCGCAGTCATCGGCCTCGAACTTGGCGTCGGCCTCGAGCTCGATGACGTGCTCGAGCAGGCGCACAATTTCGAGCCCGGCAGCAGTGGAGCAGCTAGCGAACTGCTGACGAGCGTCGGGCGGCAGGGCGGCGGAGAGCGGCGACGAAGTAGGGAGCGCCGTAGACGGCTCGGTTCTCGGCGGGCAAATCGAGGAACGGAGGCGGCAGGCCGAGCTTCTGCATCAGCTCGTCGATCTCGGCGGCTCTCGGCTCGGCGTCGGCCGGCAGAGCGGCCTTGACCTGGCCGGCCAAGACCTTGAGACGCAGATTGACTTCGTGAGCTTGATCCGAGAGTGGTCGAACGGCGTCGTCGCCGCCTTCACCGGAAGCGTCGATGTCGGTCTCTTGGCAGGGGCTGCTGCTGCTGCTGCTGGCTGCTGGGTCTGCATCTGGCAGCTGCAGCTGCCGCAGGATGACTTTTCTCAGCTGCTCTCGCTTGTCGGCCGAAATACTCAAATAACGCAAATACCGAAAACTCTGGAGAAAAGACTTTTGTAATGAGTAAAAGCCGATCGATTTGCTTTACAAAACCTAACATGTGTCTCTACAGTGCAGCGGCCACTGAAGTCTCCCCGGTAGGCTGGCAGAGCTGGAGCTCTGGAGCTCTGGAGCAAGGACAATAGTGAGCTAAGGTGTTTAATTCGATGGAAGTCGGCGATGTGTCACTTAACTTTACAGCTTTCAACATTGACAAATGAAAATATGTTCAGTTTTTGTGTTTAGTTACTGTCAGTGATGTAGCAGCCTCCTTGACTGTTCAAGTGGTTTCACTGCCTGAAGTGGAAAACTTGACGGCACTAGTGGGAAGCTATCCGAACCACCTGAATAGCCGTTTGGACTGCAGGCGGCTGGCCTGACTGCATTCGATCAAGCAACTGCACCCGCTCGGCATGAGCTGAACAGCTAGTAACTGAATAGTCCCAGATACTTCAGGAACTTTGGAAATACCTAATTAGATCGTGCCCTGATGGACCTCTCGCTCGAGGCCCCCCGAAGGAGAGCCTGGCAAATCGAGACAGCCAATAGCAACAAAGCGAATCACTAACAATTTGATGCCCGGCGGGCGGACCGTAGTCGACCGTCAGCGAAAATCACAACGTGGAATCCATAACAATGATGGATAACGTGTCGGGGCGGCACTGCTGGGAATAAAATCGTAGGCATCCAGCACCACATAGTCAAAATCTGTAGACTCAGTGTAGTCAAAATTTGTAAAGGGGGCAGAGAGAAACTTGACCTCACCCAGGGCAACATGCCAATTAAAGAGGTGACATGAAGCACAACTCAGTCCGGGGGGACAGCTTCTCGGCGAAGTACCCAAAATTCAAATTCGGAGTGTGCAACGTTCGTTAGTCGTAAACTGTAATAAGGGGGGCAGCCTGGTCTTGGCCGAGGTCGATCGAACTTTACGCTCGGTCCGTCAGGTTCAGCATCAGCTCTCAGCGAGCTACTAGTCAAGCAATGCATCGAGTTCAAGGTAGTTTTGCTCACATTTTAGGTCGCTTTGATCTTTGGCTCCAGCCTATCTCTCAGATCTACGTACTCCCCCACTTGGCCAAGCATCGTACTACTAGCTTTTCGGAAGCTAACAATTTACCAATACCTCTTACAAACCTCAAAACCTTTGGAGACCGTGCATTTTGTTCGTATGCTTCCAAAGACTGCAACTAACTCCAGATTTACGTAACAAAATCCCTTGATATCATCAAACAAAGGCAGTAGACTCTGCCCCCCCCCCCTACGGACAGACCTAGATAGAGACGTATTGTCACCACGTCCTGGTCTTACAGCGAAATTAAAAAGAAATATTAGCTGATCGAACAGCCATTTTGCATGCTGGCACAAGAGCCTTAAAGGATATTACCACTGCTTGCAGTTAGCAATTCAGCAGCAGCTAGTTGCAGCAGGGACACGTGCTGCCCCCCACAGCCTGGCAGAGACTGGGGCAATCCCTACTCGTAGACCCGATCATTGCTGCAGATTGCCGTGCATTTTGGAACCAGCAACATTTTTTACGTACTGACAATTAGAGCTTCTCGCTGCCAATTTCTTGTCGATTTGCTGCAAGTTTCGGTATTGGCACGGGCCATTGCTGTCGATTGCCATTCATTGCTCGCTATTGTACGTGCGCAATTGTTTGAAAGGATGTTTGATTGCACTTTAAACACTGCGTGCCGTGACGCATAAGATAAATTTGATCTTGGCCCAGTCACTTTCCTGGATGTTGAGATGGATCATAATGGATTGCCATACTTGCTCAGGCCATTGCCGTCGATTGCCATGCATTGCCCAAGATTCAATGGTCAAAGTGGATTGAAAGTATGTGTGCGGGCAGTGAGATGTTACGTGGAATGAGAATTAGACCTTAGTGCAGCCGATTTCTCGCCGATTTGCCACGGATTTCGGTATCGGCCCCTGCCATTGCTGCAGATTGACATGCATTGTTGACAATTAACGTGCAAAATAGCTTGAAGGTTCTACGATTTCCCTTTTAAAACAAAGAAATGTGAAGTGTGATGACAATTGTCACTTCTTGCAGCTGAACGTTTTGTTGACTTGCCACGGATCATAGTGGATTGTTGCTTTGAGCCGAGCCGTTGCCGTAGAATGCCATGCAGTGCCCGAGATTGTACGAGGGCAATTGGTAAAAATGATGTGGTTGACTTTAACCAGTGTGCTTTGTAACATGCTTTTAAAATTGGACCAGTGCAAAACCAATTTCAGATCATTTTGCAGCAGATTGCTTCGGTTTTCGGTATTGGCTTGGGCCATTGCAGTCGACTGCAGTGCATTGCTGCCGAATGGTCAAAGCAATTGTTGTAAATATGTGCGATTACACTGTAACCGAAGATTAGAGCAACGTGCAATCATTATTAGAGGCTAAAGTGTAGGCATTCTGTTCGTGCTGTGGCGAGTAGTGGTGGATTGACGTACTGGCCCAGGTCATTGCAGTCGGCTACTGCAGTCGATTGCAGTGCATTGCACGAGAACGGCCGTGTCAATGCAAGAGAAAGTTTTTAAGTACAATTTTTGCAGAGTGTACGCTCACACGCAATCAAAAGGAAGCTTTTAGAACAGGACTTATTTCCTTTCGCGGTGGAATGCAATGGATTGGGGAGTTGGCCCGGGCCACTGCAACCTTGCTTCAGTGGACTTCGTGAGAACGCGTGAGCGAAGTCGCGCAAAATTTTCTGGGTATGGCGTTCGTGTAGCGTCGTTTGATATTCCAAACTGTTGGGAACTTTTCGCAGCTGATTTGTGGTTGATTTAAAGGGAACTAGAATAGATTGCGGTGGATTGCCGTACAGGCAATTGAAGTTGAAGCTCGTTTGCATAAGTGCTCATGCCCACAATGACGTGAAATTTGGTGGATAAAATCAAACGTGCACTAAAATATTAACTCAAAATTTGAGCTCGCCAACGCCAAAGTCTTGTCAATTTTAGTCTAATTAGAGTGAATTTGGGTGGATAGCGGTAATTCGTCAAACCTATCTGGGGTGACGGGTTCGACGATGTTCGGATCCAAATGTCGGCGAAGTCCCGACATCGACGCTGATTTGTCTTACTGCCGTAATATATTAGGTTCTGGACGAGTTCTATGAAAACATTCCTCGCCATCCTTTGCTATATCTCGCTTTCGTGAGCATGCTAAGGGTCAACCGTCTCAGTGATTAGGTGAGCCGTGATGGCACACTATGTAAGGCGGTTGCTTTCACGACTTCGGTCTCGAGGTCGTGGGTTCGATTCCTGTGGTGGGCGTTCCTTTATCGAAACTGCAAGCGGTGGTGATAGCCTTAAAGGCTCTTCTGTTGCTATATAAAAAGAGGCTGTTTAATCAGTTAGCTTTTTTTATTTATTCCACACCGTCTAAATTTGAAATACTTCTTTCTTATAAACTGTTTCTTTTCTATATTAGGTACGACAAAGGCGTGCGGATGTAAGTACTTGTACTCCACTTTGTTGCCACTAATTGCACCGAGTAAATTCGTCACCGCTATGGCAAGTGAAAACTCAGCTTGAATATCCAGATAATGACTACCGAGATATTTATTTGTCGTAGTGCCTGAATTATAATGCACAGCCTGCTGTTATGTGTTATCAGCGGTTAGGTGTTACACGAGCCGAAATAGCATGTCGCAATCGCATGTGCCAGTCAGTATGTCATGCTCAAGGCTCTAAACAAGTTGGAAGCTTCACTCTAGGTACAGAGTCTTGAACCGTAGTTGACAGGTGCCTCGCCGCTCGGCAGCTCGGTGGTGTGAAAGGGCGTTGTTTATCGAACTTTTAAGTAATGAAGGACGAATTAACTGTAAAGAGTTACTTTAAATTAGCATCTAAAACTCTCAGTCACAGCATGTGTTGGAGACGAATAGCGCTTGAATGGTGGCAAGCGCACTCGAAGGACGCTCAATGAAGCTGTAGTGAGTTCACTGATTTACGACAACCCCCCTCGTAGAGGAATGGAGTACTTGCAGGCCTTCCTGCCAGTCCGATGCATGCATACTGTTGTTGGTAAGCTCGGCAGCGAAAAGTGTCTGTCGTGGACAGCACAGCTGCCACGTGATTACGCCATCTATCATCTCTAAATCCCCAACAAGCAGCGTGATGAATTCAAGTTTATTATTTGCATTAATTTCCTTTCATTTTTGTGTCGCAAGCTACCAAATCGAAATATACATCCTTTTCAGTCGGCGCACAAGTTTATCCTATCTTCTTTCTCCGATCGCTTAACTCATGCCTCAAACAGACCGAAGCGATGGCCGTAAAGGCTCTTCTGTCGCTATACAAAAAGATACTGTTTAATTAGCTAGGTATATTTTTGTTTGGTTATCGTATGAGTGTCGTGCGAATCAGCTGTTGCTGAACACCGGTCGTCCTGTCAAACTGACTTCTCTGTGCGATACCCAATCTCTAACTCTAATAATGGACCTGTCTTTGTGAAATGTAACTGTCTCTGTGGTCTATCTGTTGTTGTCGGGCCCAAAAGCTTCTCCACCGGTCGCCGGACAGCTTACAATGTAACCTTGACAGGTAACGCAACTTAAGATGTCGGTAAAGTTCTTTCAGGTTTTTCGCATTCATTATTATTATTCCTTAAATTAAGCAATCCCAAGTAGTATTATGACTGCCATGATTATTTCGAATAGTAAGCACTTAGTCTTGTAAGTAATGAAGGACGAATCAACTGTAAAGAGTTGCTTTAAATTAGCATCTAAAACTCTCAGTCACAGCATGTGTTGGAGACAAATAGCAATTGAATGGTGGCAAGCGTTCTCGAAGGACGATCAATGCAGCTGTACTGAGTTCACTGATTTGCGACGTCCCCCCTCCCCTCGTAGAGGAATGGAGTACTTGCAGGCCTTCCTGCCAGTCCGATGCGTGCATGCTGTTCTTGGTAAGCTCGCCAGCGAAGTGTGTCTGTCGTGGACAGCACAGCTGCCACGTGATTACGCCACATATCTGCTCTAAATCCCCAAAACAAGCAGCGTGATGAATTCAAGGTTTCTTAATTTACTTTAATTTCCTTTCATTTTCGTGCTGCAAGCTACCAAATCGAAATATACATCCTTTTCAGTCGGCGCACAAGTTTATCCTATCTTCTTTCTCCGATCGCTTAACTAATGCCTCAAACAGACCGAAGATCCTCTTTAGACGGTGCCTTTAGCTCCTACGGTCAACTCCGTGCGATCCTCATAGGTCGGCTAGCCAGGCATAGCAGGCAATGCGTTGAGACCTGACGCCCGCAATGCGTCAAACCGCAGCCACGCCGAACTCCAAATCGCTCAATAAAATAAATTAAAATTTGTGCTAACAAATTTGAACTTACTTTCAGACCATTTTACGCGCTCAGTATTGGGCAATGCATGGCAAATAAAGAAAATGGCCCGGTTAAACACTGCAACGGGGTTGAAAGCATGCTCGCGAAATACGCCAGTATACGCATACTGCGATGCTAGAGACAAGTTGGGTCCTTTCCCAGAAGCTGTGCGGTCCACAATGTCGTTCGTTCGTACAGCAGAGAGCCAGCCGATGCCCAGCACCGACAGTGTATTACCAACGCACGGAGCTATAGAGCCCACGTCTCCCCTCGGTCCCTACTCTCGTGTGACTCCTGCCTCCTCCACTTTACAGTCCACCATCTGGCCACCAGTGGGTGACCGGCCTGGGTCCATGCCACATCGCAGGCTCATCAGAGGAGCCGGCATACAATACATACATACACACGTACATGCGAACTACACGCCCCCTTGACCTTAAGGTCACAAGTCAGGAGCCGGCATACAATACATACATACATACATACGTACATGCGAACTACACACGAGAACGCCTATGCTCACGCCAAAGGAAGTGAAATTTTGTGAGAGATTTTGAGAGTGAGACAGCCTTTCCAGGGTAGAGTTGTTGGCGCAGGAAGGAGGATGATAATGGCGGCCAGACTTCCAGCCTCGAGGGCCTGCCTCGTTTGCAGTCTGGTGGTTAACCAGAGACTGGCAGCTTTAGCTAGCCTTTACCTAGGCGCACCATTCGTCCATTTCGTCTTTCCGGGCGTGCGGCGAAAAAATGCCTCCTCCGCCGTGCCAGTCTCCGGCTTGGCCGCTGGGATCGCCGGTAGATTATAGAGGCAAGGCGGCCAGCAGTTGTCTGCTACCGTGCTCGTTTTCAGACGCGGCTAAAGGCCGGCGTTTGCGTCACGGCGACCGACGCCGACCAGGATTCGCCATCTGCCGACGCCGGAAGCAGCTTGCTTCTGCAGTCAGGGCGGTAGGTCTTGGGTAGGGCGCTAACTACAGAATTGTGTGACAACTAGATAGGACCACAATTACTTGACCATGGGAACTAAATGCACCGTCTCCAAAAGATCTCGGTTTGTTAGAGGCACGAGCTATTCGGCTTGTTAGATGCAACATAGAGCGACAGAAGAGAATTTACTGCTATCAGAACCGCTTGCAGCTACAATACAGGATCGCCTGCGCAGGATTCAAACCCACGACCTCGGGAGCGAGATCGTGAAGAGCAACCAGCTTACCTAGTGTGCTATCACGGCTCACCAACATGGCAGTAGCGATGTACACGACAGACACACTCTGCTGCCGAGCTTACCGCCAGCAGTCAGCATGTATCAGACTCGCAGGAAGGCCTGCAATTAGGAATTCCAGACACTTTCAGAGGGGATAAGTCTCAGATAAAAGGATTTCTAAATCGTTTTTTGTATCGTCATTTGAAAACGCTTGCCATCATCCAAGGGCTATTGTCAGCAACACATGCTGTGACTGGGAGTTTTTGGTGCTGATTTAAGGCATCTCTTTACAGTTGGTTCGTTCTTCATTGCTTGCAAGGCTAGGTGCTTTCCAGACTTCGAGGCTGAAGTCTATTTGAAATCGATACGGCACACTAGCACGAATGGTGCAGCCAATTATGGCTCAGCTAGCGCGCTGCAGACTATACAACTTAGACCTCGGAATCAAGCAGCCTCACTGTCATTGCAAGCCGCTGCTTGTCTCAGGTTCGGACGATGCTAAAGTCTATTCGAAATCGATACGGCACACTAGCACGAAAGGTGCAGCCAATTATGGCTCAGCTATCACGCTGCAGACTTTAAAACTTGAACCTTGGAATCAAGCAGCCTCACTGTCATTGCAAGCCGCTGCTGGTCTCAGGTTCTGAGATTGCAGAATTCGAGGCGGATCAATGATGTGGCCCTTAAGTCCCGTAAAGGGCAACAGTCTGAGCGGACATCAGTAACCAGGGATTGCAGTGCCTGGGCAGGCCAGGGAGAGGCAGTTCACTGGCAGCTAAGGCCACGACACAGTATCATGAAATGAAAGCTGCGAGCTGTAATATGACTAAATGACAGAACAGCGAAAAGGTAGTGAACGCTGCTCTACGTTTCCTAACTGCCTCATATAACTGGCAGGGGTGAGCATAGCAGCAACACGAGCAAAGCTATCGCTGGAGAGTGGCCCTGGGCACAGCTGCCTTGACCGCTTTGCAATGCATCAAAGTGAAGCCCCCAGTGCGGGCCTGATCGTCGAAGCACAATCTACACTGCGAGCAGCAACAGCTTTGGCAACAGCACGGCTAAGCTCCAGTTGTGTGCAGATACTGACAATGGCACGGCTACAGGTGAAGGTCGGAGGAGGCACTCAAGCAGCATCGAGAGTGCTCACTCGGTCGCGCCAGCAATCTCGGCCGGCCGGCTAGACCGCCGGGCCGAAGGCGTGAATGGTAGCCATGTAGGCTACCATTCACGGTAGGCTAGCCGCAAGGCGAGCACGAACGAGATGCCTTTGCTGCTGTAAAGAAGGGCGCTCAACACGAACTGCTGTATCTTCTCTTTGTCCAGCTGGGGAAGGCAGCTCGCGTCGAAGCCGCAGTCATCGGCCTCGAACTTGGCGTCGGCCTCGAGCTCGATGACGTGCTCGAGCAGGCGCACAATTTCGAGCCCGGCAGCAGTGGAGCAGCTAGCGAACTGCTGACGAGCGTCGGGCGGCAGGCGGCGGAGAGCGGCGACGAAGTAGGGAGCGCCGTAGACGGCTCGGTTCTCGGCGGGCAAATCGAGGAACGGAGGCGGCAGGCCGAGCTTCTGCATCAGCTCGTCGATCTCGGCGGCTCTCGGCTCGGCGTCGGCCGGCAGAGCGGCCTTGACCTGGCCGGCCAAGACCTTGAGACGCAGATTGACTTCGTGAGCTTGATCCGAGAGTGGTCGAACGGCGTCGTCGCCGCCTTCACCGGAAGCGTCGATGTCGGTCTCTTGGCAGCTGCTGCTGCTGCTGGCTGCTGGGTCTGCATCTGGCAGCTGCAGCTGCCGCAGGATGACTTTTCTCAGCTGCTCTCGCTTGTCGGCCGAAATACTCAAATAACCGAAAAACTCTGGAGAAAGACTTTTGTAATGAGTAAAAGCCGATCGATTTGCTTTACAAAACCTAACATGTGTCTCTACAGTGCAGCGGCCACTGAAGTCTCCCGGTAGGCTGGCAGAGCTGGAGCTCTGGAGCTCTGGAGCAAGGACAATAGTGAGCTAAGGTGTTTAATTCGATGGAAGTCGGCGATGTCACTTAACTTTACAGCTTTCAACATTGACAATGAAATATGTTCAGTTTTTGTGTTAGTTACTGTCAGTGATGTAGCAGCCTCCTTGACTGTTCAAGTGGTTCACTGCCTGAAGTGGAAAACTTGACGGCACTAGTGGGAAGCTATCCGAACCACCTGAATAGCCGTTTGGACTGCAGGCGGCTGGCCTGACTGCATTCGATCAAGCAACTGCACCCGCTCGGCATGAGCTGAACAGCTAGTAACTGAATAGTCCCAGATACTTCAGGAACTTTGGAAATACCTAATTAGATCGTGCCCTGATGGACCTCTCGCTCGAGGCCCCCCGAAGGAGAGCCTGGCAAATCGAGACAGCCAATAGCAACAAAGCGAATCACTAACAATTTGATGCCCGGGGCGGACCGTAGTCGACCGTCAGCGAAAATCACAACGTGGAATCCATAACAATGATGGATAACGTGTCGGGGCGGCACTGCTGGGAATAAAATCGTAGGCATCCAGCACCACATAGTCAAAATCTGTAGACTCAGTGTAGTCAAAATTTGTAAAGGGGGCAGAGAGAAACTTGACCTCACCCAGGCAACATGCCAATTAAAGAGGTGACATGAAGCACAAGTCCGGGGGACAGCTTCTCGGCGAAGTACCGCAAATTCGGAGTGCAACGTTCGTTAGTCGTAAACTGTAATAAGGGGGCAGCCTGGTCTTGGCCGAGGTCGATCGAACTTTACGCTCGGTCCGTCAGGTTCAGCATCAGCTCTCAGCGAGCTACTAGTCAAGCAATGCATCGAGTTCAAGGTAGTTTTGCTCACATTTTAGGTCGCTTTGATCTTTGGCTCCAGCCTATCTCTCAGATCTACGTACTCCCCCACTTGGCCAAGCATCGTACTACTAGCTTTTCGGAAGCTAACAATTTACCAATACCTCTTACAAACCTCAAGCCACGCCGAACTCCAAATCGCTCAATAAAATAAATTAAAATTTGTGCTAAAAAATTTGAACATACTTTCAGACCATTTTACGCGCTCAGTATTGGGCAATGCATGGCACAGGCGGACCACAGCTGTGCACCGGCCGACCCAGATGGTGATCCCACCATCTTGCCACCAGTGGGTTACCGGCCTGTGTCCATGCCACATAACAGGCCTACCACAGCTGTGCACCGGCCGACCCAGATGGTCAATCCACCATCTGGCCACTAGCGGGTTACTGGCCTGTGTCCAGTTGTCAGGTAACTGCATTTTATTCCAAGCTTTATATATTCCAGAGAAATACATAGCTTTCTCTACTGCTTCATATGGTGTTCCTCCAACCATTGCATGGTCGAATGAACCTTGTTGATTCGAACTATAACCTAGAGTATCACCTATTGAATTAATTCCACCAGAGTTTATTCCGAGTAGTACAAAATAGTCACCAACAACTTGCATTATTATTCTGTCATCTGTATCATCACTATATTTTATTCCACTACTATTTCTATTAGCAGAGTTGTAAAATGAGCCAGCCTTTCTTACAGCTTGATTTAATGCAAAGTTAATCTTTTGGCTATCGTAATATCCTTCAGGTATAGCAACTGAGAAACTGTTAGAGCTCGTCATACTTGCTTTATACCAAAGCATATCATTTACTCCAGTAGTAACAGTAGATATCACTCTATTAGTATAAGTAAACTCAACTCTACGTAACCCTATCTTATTGAATCCAGAATCTGATCCAAGCATTAGCGGTGGAACTAGTGTTTTTGAGTCGGAACTTGTGGTTCCTGTTATTCTTATAGACATTCTTATATTATATTTTAATAATTTTTCTTACAAAAGTTGTCTGATGTGAACCAACATCTAAAACTTTTAAATTTGATCTGTAATATTGATTAATATTAGAAATAGAATCTCCAACAATATTATGATATTCAAGAGTAATTGGTTCATATACCATTCGTTCCCAAGGATAGAAATTATAAGCAAAACTTCTTAACACATGTGTTTCATTATTATTTTTATTTAATTTGTTCCACTTGCAACTAAATTGCACTTTACAAGAATTAGATTTAAGTCAGAAACAAAAAAACTTTATTCTCTGAATAAGTTCAAACACCAGGACTTACAACTGCTGTGGGTGAATTGTTTTCCAGGAGCTGCACTATATATAAATGTATTTAATGGCAGAGTTGTATCTGTTGTATGCACAGATCCGGTGAATCCAAGAGTACTTGACATAGTAGATTTAACAGCCACAAATGTAGACCCAGCATGCATACTTATCCAAGGGTTAGAAGTAGCAGCATCAATACCTAAAACAAATTTATCCGTGGTAGCTCCGAATGACACAACAGAATTATTTATTGTATCTGCAATACCAACATTTACATCATCGGACACAGCAGCGTACATTCCAGGAGGTATCCTTACTATTCGCTCAGATCCACCAGCAAGTCTATAAACAAAATTGTTGTTGGAAGATGTAATCTGTGCTTGCTAATGGATTGGAGTTCAATGAAGTTAATCTCTCAAGTGTGGGGGAGATAAATAAAATACCGATTGAGCATACAGAAAGTTTTTGAAATCTGTTTGTGATGCAGGTCTTCTTGATCTACATTCAGACTCGACCGGCAGCCTCAATACCCTCACTAATGCAATGAACATCACACTCAGGAGTGCTCTTGACAAGCATGCTCCCGTTCATTCTATCCGTGTTCAAAGTCGTGGAGATTCCTTTCAATTTACAAAAAAACTCCTAAAAATGCCCCGGGTTAAGTGCAGGCTTGAACGTCGTTTCAAGAAATCAGGGTCTTATGCAGATCTAGTCAATTTCAAAGACTTCCTTCGAGTTTACACCCGAAAGCTTAAAAAAGCAAGGGCTTCTTTTTTCATCCGAAAGCTGAATTCCTGCCAGTCGGACCCTAAACAGATTCATAAGACAGTAAACCATTTACTGGCCAATGCTGACAGGTCTGACTCCCCAGATAATAAGGACTCAGCCGAAAGGTTTTCAGCATTCTGTACTGAAAAAAATCGTGCACATTCGTGCCTCTATTAAGCCCCCTCCGACTAAAGCAATTGCGGTTTCACAACCTGTGACCTTCCTTACAAGGTTCTCCGAGGTTTATGCATGCAATGTGGCTATCCTTATACAGAGCAAAGTTCTTACGCTGACCCACTAGGTCCGCCACGGCTTCTTCGTATCTAGCTGAACTGCTGTATCAGTTTCAGCCTGTTCGCGCCCTCAGGTCCTGTGTGGACAATAAATTAGCTGTCCCATTCCTCCGCCTAGAGACCGTTGGCGACAGAAGCTTTAGCTCTGCAGGTCCTAGACTGTGGAACTCGCTTCCACAATTCTTACGCAACGACAACTACTCTCCAACTGCCGACTATGGCACATCTGTTTCAGCTGTCCTGAACTGCTACTTCTATGCTACTCACTACCTCAACTGCTCTCCTGACTCTGCTATGCTTCCCACTTTCTTTTGGTTGCGTGAGACGGAGTCTGTTGGCTACCGAATGCGTACCGAAAGCCGCTTAGGCTGTGAGTGTGCTATACAAAACTCTCCTTCGTAACACCCACATGGTCTTTATGACTTTGTGGAGTTACAGACGGAGATACATTACATTACATTACATACTTGAAAAGCCTGGATTAGACACCGAGGTCCTTGCAAACTATCGTCCTGTTTCACTTCTTCCTTTCCTATCAAAGATTCTTGAAAAAATTGTTGCTAAGCAGCTGATTCAACATATTGAAAAGAATGTAATGTCAGAAACATTTCGATCAGGATTCAAGAGGCAGCACTCCACTGAAAATGCTCTCCTCCGTGTTAACAATGACATTTTACATGGCAATGACGACGGGAATGTCACTGCCCTAGCTCTGCTAGATCTGCCTGCTGTTTCGACACAATTGATTACGACGGTCTGATTGAACGATTAAGAACAACGATCGGTCTGGCAGACGAAACACTGGCGTGGTTTAAATCGTACTTGTCTGATCGTGTTCAATCTGTGTCGTGTGGTGGTCAGGTCTCACACACGAGAAGGATCACCTGTGGAGTCCCTCGAGGGTCTGTACTCGATCCATTGCTGTTCTCCATTTATACAAAAACCTCTGGGAAAAGTGATCAAGGCCCATGGAATAGGATATCACTTTTATGCTGACAATACTCAGTTGTATTTGTCATTCAAACCGTCGGAATATGCTGCAGCAACTGAAAAACTGAATGCTTGCCTTGCTGATATTCAATCCTGGATGTCGGAAAACGTCCTGAAATTAAATGATGATAAAACCGAACTGCTGCTCATTGGACACCCTAAGCGTGTGGCTGGATTAAAAGACTTTGCTCTTCTAATAGGTGTTGCTGTTGTACGACCATCACCACGTGCTCAAAATTTAGGTGTCGTTTTCGACAACTGCCTCAATTTTAAAGCTTCATTCAGAAGACTGGTTCTGCAGCTAGCCATCACGTCCGATCCCTATGCAAGATTAGGAGCTGTCTTCCACAGTGGCTTGCCCAAAATTCAACTAGCTCCTTAGTTCGGTCTTGGCTCGATTATTGCAATTCCCGATTGGCTGGGCCAAAAAAGCGATTAGGCCACTGCAGCTGACCATGAATATGGCTGCAAGGCTAGTCTTCAAGTCCCAGCGGTTTGAGCACGTGTCTCCTTTGCTAAATAATATAAGATGGATGCCGATTGACCAACGGATTCAGAGCAAGGTTCTTACGCTGACCCACGAGGCCCGCCATGGCTTGGCTCCTTCGTACCTAGCTGAACTTCGGCATCAGTTTCAGCCTGTTTTCGCCCTCAGGTCCCGTGTGGACAATAAATTAGCTGTCCCATTCCTCCGCTTAAAGACCGTTGGCGACAGAAGCTTTAGCTCTGCAGGTCCTAGACTGTGGAACTCACTTCTGCAATTCTTACACAACGACAACTACTCTACTATTACCGACCATGATCCAGAATCATTAATTGGATCTGATAAATTTATAATTCTATTACTATTTGCATTAAGATCTGATAATATCATACCATTACCTTTAGAAACATAATCCTCCTCTCTAAACTTTGACATTTTCTATATATTCGTTGATTCATATTTTATTTCCTTCTAATATCTCTTTTACAACAGGAACTATTCTTCCAAATCTTCCATAATCCTCTTCCTCAACTACTTGTATTTCTACTTTTTTTATATAATATTGTATATCAAAACCAAAACTTTTTTATTGTTAAATCCATCAAAATCACTTATTATATCAAATTCAAAATCATAATATTTTTCATCTTTAAGTAAAAACATAAACAAAGGTTCTCTTATCGGCATATCAAAAATGTAACTTGTAGGGATTCTTACTGAACCAGCAACTACATAATCTTTGGGAATATCATCACAATTCAATCCACGAGCAAAGATTTCAAATTCACTATGAAAACATCTATTTAATTTTATTACATGAAGTCCTAATAAACATTGAGCAAGATATTGTTTTGGAATAAAATCTTCCACAATACTACGACTCCATAAACACTTTATCTCAATTAATGTATCTTCATCTATAATTCCATCTGGAGAATATCTATAAACACCGTCACTAGTAAAGCAATCATTTACATTTTCAATACTTCTAATTTCATTTCTAAATATTTAGCAGCTATTTGTTCAAAAACTTTACCAAATATCATTTGTGCAAATCTCATTGGTTGAGAATTAGCAATATATTTTTTTATTTTCTATTAGCAATTAATTCGATATCACAATCAATTTGTGAACCAAAAACCATATCACTTCCTAAAACAGAATAGACTTCTGATCCACCTATATTTAAACTCATAGATCTCTTCCATTCATCAGACCCTTGAATAAAATTTGTTTTTTGAATTATATTTAGTTATTATAATTTTATTAACAATCTTCTCCATCATAAATCATATTACTCTTACTACAAGTGAAATTAGCACCACTTCCATTAGAAGTTAACTCAGCAGTATTCTTGCAAATAGTCAAATAGTGAACTAACAATGTGCTTCCAGCAGGAACAGCACTATTGAATTCAATAGTTACATCTAGCCGAGGAGTCACTCTAAGAGGTTCATCATTGTATTGCAAGCCAGCAACATGAATAGGATAAAGTGACATCCATTCTGAGAAAGAAACACCAGTTGGATTAGCAAGCTCATTCATACCAAGATATTGTTTTCTGAAAGTCGTGAAATCCATATAGGCTTGTGCATGCTTACCAAGTTTTGGTAAACTAGATCTTGGAACTTTAGGATATTGTTTAGCTCCAGCAAAAGCTGATACACTTTTAATATCACAATGATTGTAAGTACAGGGGTTACCAGTATAACTGTCATATTTATCAGCATTTTGAACTGCAACTATCAACCACCTAACTTTATCAATTGTATTTTGAACTGATAAAGTTTTATTAAATCCAAGATTTTGATTGAAAGTATTTAAAGTAACGTTTTCATATCGTCTAAGTATGTAATTTAGTCTAATTTTCTTTGATTTCTCACTTGAAATATCTGCAAGTGCTCTTTGAATACTTCCTTTTGGTGTTACACATGCTGCTACAAGTCTCATTTTTGACATTGCAGTTCTAAAAGCAGTATACATACTTTGTCCATTAGCTATTACTGGTGATATAGCTCCATTGACAATTTTTCCACCCATCGTATTTGCACTATCATTTGCACCTCCACTTGTTTCTGTCATAATAATATCTCTATCAAATCCACCAGCACGAGTCATTTCAAGTGTAAATGGAATATTATAAAGAATTTTATTCATATCAGCACAAAAACCAGAGATTCTTGATAGAGGTAATGCAACACTGAAATTTCCAACTTCGTCAATAGTTGTATTTATAAGTCCTCTTCTAACTACAAATCCAGTGTTTTTATCACTAGGACCAGAAGAATTAGGACTTACATAAGAAGTAAGACCTTCAGATAAATCGTTAATTCCAGCTGCTTCATCTTTTCTCCATCCGGTAGCAGGACCTTCAGTTCTGTTATATTCATTCGGATAACATAGAAGACCCATTAGTGTTGAAACACATCCAACTCCTTCTTTTAGTGGTAGGCTTTCAATCTCTTCAGTGCCAAGTCTGATTCTCATACTGCTAAACATCCATGCACCAGCATTATTAACAAGACTGAATGCAAGATTTCTATGACGACTACTAAAAGCTCCACCAGCTGCAGTCTGGACTTGTATTTGTCCTTCAAGTAAAAGATAACTATCAGGTAGAACATAGCATGTTTGTTGTTGACCAGGAATAATGAAACCAACTAATTTACTAGTAACAAAATCAGTCTCATTTCCATTAACTTGAGGAAACTCTATAAATTGATGATCTCTAAGTTTATATTCGGGAAACTCAGGTTCTCCAAGTTCGAGTATACTATCGATAGGCGCACTTGCCATTTTCTTCTCTATATAAAATACTAAAATTTTATTTTTGAATATATAATCCAGCACCTAATCTTTTCTTTATGTTTCCACCGTAAGTATCAATCCTAGGACTAACATAGGGAACAACAGCTTTAGTGTTAATTACTTTCTCTATTTCTTTATATGCTTTAGGATCATTCTCTTTAAGAGTCTCTGAATAGTCTTCCACTTCTGTATCTTCTTCTATCTTTGCCTTTCTACTTTTTTAGATTTTTTCTTAGTAACCTTTTTTCAAGCGTAACTTCTTTTAATTTAAGATCCATTTCTTTCATCTTTCTATCATATTCTTCTTTTTTTTCTTTTTCTTTTCAAGTTCATATTCAAGTTCTTTCTTTCTCTTTTCTTCTTCAAGTTTATCATCCATCTCTCTACGTTTAACAGCATAATCTTGATCTATCTTTTCTTTTTTAGTTTGAAGTTCAGTAAGCTTTCTTGCTTGATGCATTTCAATACCTTTGTTAGCTATCGTTAATCCAGCATCAACAGCTTTACTTGTAGTACCTAAAACTAGATTAAAGATATTAAGAGCATTATCAAACTTTGCTCCAGATCCACGATATTTTCCACCATGTATTCTTTGTTGACCAACTCTTGCATAGCTACCCATTGGTCTATATTACTTTGAAATTTCTATTGTTACAATTACATCAGTTATAATTGAAACAGGACTTCCATTTTGATCTGTTAAACTTATCTTAAAACTACTTATCCCATCTATATCTCCACGTGTTGGTAAATACAATACATTAGAAATATGTAGATCAACCTTTCCACCTGGACTAATATCATCAATATCTATAATATATAAAGATTTACATTGCTCTAAGAATCCTTTTTTTCTTTCTACATAATTCTTAAGAGAATCAACTAAATCACAATCAACACTTATCCGTCGTATTCCTTTATTGTCTGGTAATAACATTTTATTCCATGCTTTAAATATTCCAGCAAAGTACATTGCTTTTTCTATCGCTTCATATGGTGTTCCACCTACAAGAGCACTATCAAATGTTCCTTGTTGATTCGAATTAAAACCAAGAGTATCACCAATGGAATTCACAGCAACATTACAATTGCTTCCAAGTAGAACAACATAATCACCAACTATTTGCATTAATATATTCTATCGTCTGTATTAACACTAAATTTTATACCTGCACTATTTCTTTTAGTTGTATCATAAAAAGCACTAACTGTTGATGTAGTTGTTGAACCATTTGCAGCGACGATAGTTTTTGGTTGAGGTTCTGATAGTCCTCCATTTAGAGCTGCTGTTATTTTATTTGAATCATAATAACCAGGACAAATTGTGATATAAGCAAGTGATGCATCAGTCATTGACCACTTAAACCAAAGTTTATCATTTATATCTCTAAGTATATTTAATACTGCTTTATTAGTATAAGTGAATTCTACTCTACATAATCCAATTTTATTATAACCCGAATCAGATCCAAGCATAATCGGTGGATATAATGTTTTTGATTCTGAACTACTAGTTCTAGTTAATCTTATTGATATTTTTCTATATTAAACTTCGAGAATTTATATAGCAACTGTAATATTTTGAGAATTAAAATCTATTATATTTTGATTTTTGTCAGTAATAGTAATTACTACATCAGATATAGAATCATTAGGAACATTATGATACTCAATAGTTTTTGGTTCATAAACCATTAGACTCCATGGACAAGCATCATAAGGAAAACTAGATAATACTTGTGATTCTTTCCCATTTATAAAACTAGTTCCACTTGCAACCATGTTACAATTTATAAATATAAAATCAATATTACTAATATACACTTCACTCTCGGAATCAACCTTAGTATTAGATGTACAAACGACTGGTGTAAAATCTGGATACATCTTAGCAAAGTCAGCAGTTGAAAGTGTTGTATAAGCGGTAGAAGTAAATCCTAATATATTAGAAAGAGTAGATTTACTTGCAAGAAAACTCCAACCAACAGGTAATTTAATCCATGATTTTGAAGTAGCAGTATCAAGCCCCATTTGAAACTTATCAGTTGTTGCTCCAGATTGCGTAATTGAATTATTAATTGTATCAGCAATTCCAACATTTATATCATCAGTTGTACCACCGTATATTCCAGGACTTAATTTAATAGTTTGTTCTGAACCACCAGTAACTCTATAAACAAATGTATTATTAGTTTCAGTTATATTTCTAATAGAGTTAGTTGCAGCAAATTTCTTAAAACAGATCTTAAAGTTTTTACCTCTTAGTAATATTGGTGTATTAATCCTAGTTCTTATTGGATTAGTAGTTCCAGTTATATTGAAAACGTATCCTTCTTTACTCGCTTGACTAGTTTTTCTAATACTTTCAAGATTCTTTAATATATCGCTAGCAATTTTTATTAAGTCACTCATTTCTATATATTAAAAAAAAGATTGTTTATCTTTGCAACATATTTTTTGGTGCTTTTCGAGACTTAGCAAGGTAATCAACAGCTGCACTTATTGAACTTATTACACCTCTATTCCCAGCAGCAAGTTCACTTAACCATAGATCAAGTTTATCAAGTACTTCTTTTTCAGATTTTACAAATAATGGAACTATCTCTATTCCTTTTCCAGTATAAGTAAGATAACTAGAAATCACATTTTCTACAGGTTTTCTTGATTCTAAAGCTCTCAACTGTGAAAGTAGAAATATAGTATCAGAATTAAATGATTCTTTACTATCTACTCTAATATTTTCTATAGCACTCCTTACACTATTAGATACTGATCCTTTAGCTTTTATTTTATCAAGTAAATATTGTTTATATTTTTTTAGAGTATCAGTTTCAGATTGAACCGGTTCTTGAATAGATTGAACAACTGGAACAGGTTCCTGAACAGATTGAACAACTTTTGCTTTTTTAACTCTTTTACTAGGTCTCTTACCAGTTGAAGGATTAAGATTAAGATGATCTACAATTCCCTTTTGAAGTGAATCAATTGCTTCTCTCACCTCAGGATTAGCAGAATATGTCTTAGCTTGATTTGCAATAGCTACAGCTTTTTTAGGTTTTCCTTCAGCAATAGCAGCAAATCCTTTTTTTTACTATATTAGAAATATCTACTGGTGCTTTATACTCTAACATTCTTTTAGCTTGTTTCTTTTCTTCCATTTGAACTGCAAGTGAAGGTCTAATTCTTTTTAATTTACTAATAACATTATTACCAGAGTTATCAGTTGATTTCTCTAAAGCACATTCGTTTAGTTCATGTTCAACTCTATCTCCTGCTTGCATTTCTGCTTCAATTCTTTGTATCTCTTGAGAATTATCAAGTATTTCAGCAACACGTAATCTTTCTAAATTAGTAAGTTTATTCTCTAAATCTCTTGCTTCTTGAACACTTCCTCTGTAAGGTCTGTTCTTACTCGCATATATTTTACCGTTAATTATTTTCTCCTATATTCAATTAAAAATAGTTATTAATTGTTTACCTGAACTATCTACTGATCAAAATCTTCCCTCATCTTCAGTTTTAGTTAGATCAATAACACAATAACTATATCTTTTCCTTGTACAGAAGTTTACCTATTCTCAATTGTTTCTTATCAATATCACCAACATATGAATCACGAATATATTCTATATCAGTATTATTCTGTTTAAAGATTATTATCATATTTATATTGTTTCTTATTTCTCTTCTAGGAATATTAGTAAATCCTTGAGCAAGATAAAATATGTTCAATCCTGTATGTCTTCCTCTAGTAAAATAATCTAATATCTTAGATTGATCTTCTGTCATCAAATCATCTAATACAACAATATTCTTACAATTCTTATATGAATCAACTTCTGGCATCGACTCAATTCCATTAACCCAAGCAAAAGCAGGTTTTTCTCTAGTCATTGACATAAGACCACGATATAACTTTTGATCTAAACTTGAAGCAATGATTGTACAAGTATCATAATTAACTTTTCCATAAAATATCCAATTCATTACTAACTGAGATTTACCTGTTCAACTTGGTCCAAGTACTAATGCTCTAATTGGAACTTTAGGTAACGGTTCTTTATGTCCAGTATCTATATCTTGTCCAAAATTGAATGCTCTAACTTGCAAAGACATTTTTTCTATATTATAATAGATATGGAAATATATTGTTTGAAGTGTAAAAAACAAACTGATACTATACATGAAGAATATGTAGAAGTAGATAGTACGAAAGGAATTAGAGGAATGCTTAAAGGTATTTGTACTATTTGTGATAGTAAGAAGTAAAAATTGGTTAAGTTGAGATCTGATTCAACGACAGTTGGTTCTGGAAGAATACAAAACAAATCTGGTTCTGGAAGAATACAAAACAAATCTGGTTCTGGAAAAATACAAAACAAATCTGGTTCATCTGTTCCAACTGCTGCTTTATTTGCTGCAATATCAAATACACTTAGTAAAAAATTCTCAGGTAGTAAAGATAGATACGGTGGTTCAGGAGATAAATTGCAGAGCTAAAAAAGACTATTGAGCAATTAAAAAAAGAAGTAAAATCATCACCTTTGACTGATATAGAAATAAATAATTATATAAAAGAATTAGCTATAAAAAAATTTAGAGGTGTCTTTGCAAGAGATGAACTAACAAAACCATTAAGAAATGAATGTCTTATTTGTAATACTGGTGATTCACAAAAAGCAATATATCACTGGGTAGCACTTAAAAAAGAAGGAAACAAATGTTTTTACTTTGATTCATTTGGTGCACCACCAATACCTGAAGTAATAAAATATTTTGGTGTTATACCAACATTTCAGACGTTTAAACTACAAGAATACAATCAAACAGATTGTGGAAGAAGGTGTCTAATCTTCTTAAAATTGATGCAAGAATCGGATTTTGGGTCGAAAATGGAATTATTAATTTTATTTAAACATTTTCTTTTCCTTGTATAGAAATGGAAACGGAGAATAAAAAATTCGTTGTACTCGAAAATGCTGCAGTCGTAATTCCTAAAGGAAAACAGGCACGTATTCACATTGAAGAGAAAATTAGTAAAGATTCTAAAACTTACTTCAATGCATGGATGTATATTACAGAAGATATGAGACCTGTACTTGAAGATATTGCTAATAGAGCAAGTATGAAACTTGAATTTAGTGGTTATGATATAAGTGCTCGTTCAACTATTGGTATAAGAATTGCATTTGGTAATAAACCAAGTATCTTCTTTGATCAAAAGAACAAACAAATAAAGTTTACTAGTGTTGCTGAAATAATTCAAAAGTTTGGTAATGACTTAGCTGTTACTGGAATTCTAGATGGGTCATATATTACTAAAGATACTTATAACTCAGAAGAAAGACTTAATTTTAGATTGAAGATTGATCAAGTTAAAGTTTATAATATAGATAAAAAACAATCACGGGATAAATTCAATCCTGCAGATTATTAGATATATATAATAAAAATTAGATAAGCATAAGACAAAATAAAAATCAGATTATATCTTTTTTTTACTTATAGATAACATCTTATCAACAAGAGTTTTAGCATAATTAGTTATCTTACTAATACTTGATGGGTTTGATACTTTGTCTTTTAAAAAATCCATTGCAAACTTGTTATCAAGAATAGAAGCACCTATTCCTAAACCTAACTTCGCTTTAGCCGACATTATCGCAGCAACATTCTTAGTATCTTCTCTAACATAATTCGGCTGTTTTGGATCTAATGCTATTCTTGCAGCTGATTTTGCTAAAACTAAATCTAATAAGTTTCTAATTTCAGTTCTTTTTGGTTATGGATCATTTGAAGTCTCTGTGTACAAACTGTCGTGTACTAATGCAGCTCTGTCTAGTGCATTTGCCCCCTCGTAACCCTCATCTAAACGTTGTCTAAACTTTGTTCCTGGTCCTGCAAAACTGTACTTTCCTGTATTGTTAAAACTTCCTCCAGGAACAAATTCAGATTGAACACCTTTAGGAAGAGACATGTGCATTTCACGATTACCAGTTAATTTATTTATAATATCAACAATTCCACTTCCTGTTTTTCTATTTGCTTTTAATTGTTTAAGAGAAATATTAAATTGCAAGCCAGTATTTTTAGATCTACTCTTTTCTATTTTATTAAGTTGAGTTTGTGTAAGAAGGATAGGAATATTACCTATCAAATCTGAATGTTTCAATCTGATTGATATTGGTTCATTAGAACTATGTATTAATTTTAGTTGGTGATCTGACAATGATAATTTTGTTTCGTGATAACTCATATTTCTATAAAATAATAATTATTTTACACAGATTATTAGTTTGTACATCTTTGTTTAAGTTCAACTAACAATTTTTTAATCTCGCGATCAATTTCTTCAGGTGTTGCACCCCTTGAATAAAGAGTACTCAATAACATTGCACTCTCACTTTTATAATCACACGTTTTCTTTCCTCCAACTTTTGATGCTTTCACTTGTTTTATTGCGTTTTTTTAATTCTGGAGAGAAATCAACGCCTCCAGTTTCCACAAGTTTCCTTCCTTGATCTTGATAATCTAATCGATTTCTTACTTCTTCTCTTTGTACTTTACCCGATAAATCAATATCAATTCCCCGATTAATTGCTTTTACCATTTGTTTCAAATCATTTATTGCATTTCTTAATCTTTCACTTCGCAAATTTAGTGCCTCTATTCTTTGCTCATGTGTTTTCATTGGTGGTGATTTACCTGTGAACATAGTTTGATCCACTAACTTATTTATTAGACTTGCAACAGCTACTACTATCGAAATTCCAGTCCCAACACCTCCAATAATTGAAGCAATCAATCCAACGAGTGCTGGAATAGCAGGAAGAAAGCCTCCCGATCGAACTTCTAAAAAGTTCTTACTCCAAGTTTTAGGATCTAATTGTGAACTATCCCAATTTACTTCCATTCCAAATACCTCACTTAAATATTGACTTGGGTTCCATTGCCAAGGATAATTATCTTTTTCTGCTGCAAGTAAAACATCATTAATTGCTAGACCAATTTCTAGTGATTCAATCATCTTTTGTAATCCTTCTTTTTTCTGACATTGTTTTCCAGAATACTTGACCATATTTACCACTAGTAATGTCATCTACTATTTGTTTTATAAATAAAGATAAATCAACTAATCCTGTAAATCCATTAAGAAAACCACCTAAAACATTTGCACCTGCTCCAATAAGTTTAAGAGACTGTAAGACTTTAGGGACAGCTGTTGCAATCTTTTCAGATGCTTGTAATGATAATCTTGCTGCTAATTTTGGTAATGATTTTGCAACTGCTTTTTCGCCTATTTTTGTTGCAGTCTTAGCACCATCTAACACTTCTTTAGTTGTTTTAGTTCCTTCTTTTAAATCTGAAACACCTTTACCTTTCTTTACTTTTTTCGGCATATACTATATAATGGAAAAAGTTAGAAAAGTCAATGGTAATACTTATACTAATCTTGATGCAAATAATAATAGAATAACTAATTTAGAATTTCTGTTAACAGTGGTGATGCTATAAGACTAGATTATGCTCTTACTTTAAGTGCTGGTAATAATATCATTAGTAATCCTTCAGGAGAAATAGCAAAAGTATCAGCTCTAACTGATTTGTTACCTAAAAAAGATGCAGTAATGAAATCACAATTGAATTGTAATAATGTTTATGGTATATCTGGTAACTCTGCTGATGGAAATGTATACTCAGATTTAAGACCTTATAAAGTAATAAACTATGGATTACTTAAAAGTATGACAGCAGTATTTCAAGGTAAAGCAATGGCAAGTATTGATATGGGAAATAATAATATTATGAATGTATCAGGTATAGCAATAAAACAATATGTTGATACTAATAAACAAGTAACATTTAGTTATTTAGGTTTGAATGGTACTTATCCAAGTTTATTCTATCTTGATATGTTAGGTCTTAATATTACTGCTAATGGAAGTACAGGTAATGCATTTCAACCTAAACAACTTACACCTGGTGATATGCCTGTTGTTGCAGCTACTGGAAAAGTTATTGCTTACAATACTAATCTTAAAACATTCTTTCCAGGAGTATTACCTAATTTTAGTATGGTGTCTAATATTATGTATGCAACTAATAAAACTAATGCTTATTTAGAATTAACTAGTGATAATACTTATGGAGTAAGTGGTATAGTAGTATTAATAATTAACATTGATGGAACATGTAGATATGCTATTGATAAGTTTACAGTTGCTAGTGGAATTACTTTTATAGATTTTATTGTTAGTATTGTATAGAAATGTTAGGTAAAAGAAGCAAAGGTAAGACGTCAAAGAATTGTATTAAGAAGACTGGTAATATACTTAGTGGAAATCTAAATATGGATAATAATCTTATAAAAAATTTAGGTGATCTTGTTGATGCTGGTGATGCAGTAAAAAGAAAGTATATAGATACAAATTTTGTTACTAAGATTTCTAGATCTACTACTAATGATGGAGATATTGATATGAATAATTTTACAAAAGTAGATCTTGCTAATCCTATAAATCCTAGTGATGCTGCAACAAAGGATTATGCTGATACTAAACTTCCACTTACAGGTGGAACAATTAGAGGAAATTTAATTGTAGATGCTGGTATTAGAGCCAGTGGTGCTCCTGACAATGATTATAGTGTAGTAAATAAAAGTTATATTGATACAAACTTTCTTAGTGTTCATGGTGGAATTGTTAATGGATATCTAGATATGTCAAGTAATATTATTAGAATTGTAAATGATCCTGTTAATCTTAATGATGGTGTAAACCTTGATTATCTAAATAAAATAACAGATGGGAATGTAGCAGTTATACAATTTACTGGTGTTATTGATAGTTCATTACAAACTACAATTGAAAGTTTATCATATGATGGAAAATGGATTAGTTTATTAGGACATGTTTATGTTCCTAGAGGTATATTTGTACCTTCAGCAACATATTCATTAACTCCAAACTTAACAAAAATTATTGTTCCTTTTCCAGCAAATGGAATAAATGCAAGAGAATATCCTTTTCAATTGTTTGGAAGTTATTCTCTAGATCCAAGTAAGAAAATAGTAGAGAGTTCTATATTTATATCTACAGGATTTATTTAATAAAACAATAAACGTAACACTTTATATGGCAACACATTAAAATGCTTAGTAGAAAAGATTTACAAATGGATGGAACATTGAACTTTGAATCAAACAGGATAATAAATGCTGGAAATACTGTTGATTCATTAGAAACTGTTAATAAGTCGTTTGCTAATAATAATTATCTAAGAAAAGATGCAGTTTCAGATCAACGTGTAACAGGTAATTTATCTGCAAATTCAAAAAAATATATAAGAATATCAGATCCTGTTAATTGAAGAGATATTGTAACAAAAAATATCTCGATACAAAATTTTATAGATATATGAGACCTGTAATAATGAGTGGAAACTTGATTGTAGATAAATTAATAACGAGAAGAAATGAACCAAACTTTGATGGATATGGTCCAAATGATTTAATTCCTTTCAAATTCCTTCATATATTTTGCTTAAAGTGTGGAAATTATCCTTATATTTCTAATGTTATTGCTAATGCACGTTTATTCACTGTTGGGGTGATTTAACTGTAAACAGTGTAAGTAATATTGGTAAATCATCACGAGCATTTTCTTCTTCTAGTAATGGAAAATTAATTTTAGCAAAACTATCAGATATAAACATAAAAAAGTAGTATACTAAAAAATAATGATAAGAGTAATTAATATAGATAATGCAACAGATGGTGAACGTAATTCTATTGATTCTATAACTAACTACATAGTCTCTAAATCAATTTATTATAATGATTCATTTACATTTGAAGGAATTAATGTTTCATTTAGTGTTATTAAAGCAAATATTACTATTACTATTATAAAAATACTAACTGAAGGTTTTGCACCAACGCATGGCGATTTTGAAGAAGAGTTAACAGATGGTGATATTATTGTTAGAAACTTGTATCATAAGATTGCTTATAATCCAAGGTTTAGTACTTACTTCAAACTAGGAGTTGATGGTGTTGTTGATAATATGATTTTATTAAACAGTTCACCATCAAATTTTACTATTTCAAATATTAATTCACAAGCCACTCTTAATTTTAGTATTATATATCCAGTTTTAGATAGTTCATACATTACAGCACCAAATAGTTTAGATTACATTGAGATTGGATTAGTTAAAGGTGTTAATTACTCTCCTTCAGCATCGATAGATAAAACAGATGGAGTAAAAAGATACGTTAGTCCTTATATTTCAGATATTTAAATCTTCCAATCCATAGTCTCTTTAATCAATTCTTCTGGTATATCAAAACTCTTTTCAGAATCTTTCATTTGTTTAGTTAGTTCTATTTTTTTAGAGTAAGCTTCAGACCTCATACTATTTATTTTTTCTATTTTTAAGTCTGTAAGGAACTCTTCAAAGATTGAACCATCTCTAATTTTAACAAATATATTTGCTATTTCTGGTTCAGATTGGTTAATTTTAAGTGCTTTATATTCTAATACTAGCTTTACAACATCTAACAAAGTTGATCTGATATCTTCAATTCTACCCATTGGATAAGAACAGATTTTAAAGTTTGAATGCTGCTGTCCTTGTGCTTTTTTATGACAGTCTTTACTTCTTGTCTCAATGTTCATCTTCTATATATTGTTTTTATATTTTATTTTAATTAATTAAACTACACTTAAGAAAGAGATGCCTCAGCGGCTTTTTGTTTTGCGCTCTTACCATCAGTATTACTTGGTAGAACTGTGTAACATTTATCTTTAACAATTCCTGTGATATCAGGTTTAACACCAGATACTCCAGATATGACTGTAGACATTGATGGAAGTTGTGTTGCAATCCAAGTCGTATAATCAGCAATCTCACTAGGATCATCTAGAAGAGCATCAACTTTAGATCTAACTCTTTCCTCAAGACCTGATAGAACTTCAGTTTGACCTGCAGTAATAATCTTTTGTGCTTCAGAATCTGCTTCATCAAGATAGAATTTCTTAACAGATGTATCAGTCATAACTGAAATATCAGAACTGAGTTGTTGTTCATCATATGCTGTCATTCTTGACCTACCAAGATAATCAACGTAAGATTAAAGTGCTAATGCAGAAGTTGCTAGCATCGGATCAGTAACGGTTTCCATTTCCTATATAATAATAAAAAAATTACATGCATACAGATTAAAGAAAATCATTTTAGAAAACTCCTGAACAAATATTATCTAGCTTATTATTGTAATCTTGTATTTTATCACAAATAAATAAAAAAATTACATGCATACACATTAAAGAAAATCATTTTAGAAAACTCCTGAACAAATATTATCTAGCTTATTATTGTAATCTTGTATTTTATCACAAATAAATAAAAAAATTACATGCATACACATTAAAGAAAATCATTTTAGAAAACTCCTGAACAAATATTATCTAGCTTATTATTGTAATCTTGTATTTTATCACAAATATCAATTTTTAATTAAATCTTCAATAGTCGAATCAGGTAACATAGAAATATAAGAAAATAGATTTGTAAGCAACATAGATCCACAAACTTTAAATCTTTTAGAACAAACACTATATGCAATAATTTTAGCTCTTTCACAACATTGAATCCTTGCAATATCCATTTTCTATATATCATTGAAAAATACTTTCATAAATAGAATATATCAATTATTTGCCTTTATCTATTTCATCGTTTATATCACATTCTTTAATTAATTTTTTTAGAATTGAAACAGGTAGTTTAATAGTATAATAAGTTACTTTTTTTATATCACTTACGCTAAAATACTCAAAAAGTCTAACACAAAACTCTATGTGCATATGTTCTTCCCGCGTTATTATCTACTATTCTTGCAATATCCATTTTCTACATATAATTTAAAAATATTTACTTAATAGCTCTTTCGTTTTTCTTCAAATTCTAACCTACTACTTTGAAATATATTATTTAATTCTTTCTCAATATGATAACATTTTTTCTTCTTCATCTACAAGTTTATCATATTTATCACAAATATTTAAAAGAATAGAAATGTTTGAATCATCTAACACAGAAATTTGTTTCTTAAGATCTGCACTAATTCTAGGAGTATGATGCGTAGAATGAGCACCAAATATTTTTGCAACTTTTACTGTATTTACAACAAAGAATTCTTGAAATTTTTTATCTTTTATAGAAGTATTAACTTCAGATTCTGACTCTACGAGTTTTAACATATTCTTAAACTCTTCTTCTATAGAAAGAGTATAAGTTGGCTTTATTTTTTCTAATATATTATCAAACTCTTTATTTTACCTTGTTTTTTCTACTTTCTATAAGTTCATCACAAATATCACAAACATGTAAAAGAATAGAAATTTTTGAATCATCTAATAAAGGAATTTGTGTATAAAGATTTGTATTATATCCATTATAACAACGATTACAAAACATTTTTGAAAGTCTCACAGCTTCGTCACAACAAAGAATTCTTGAAATTTGTTGATCCATATTCTTCTATAAAATTTAAAAAATTGTTTAATACAATTGATTAATTACCACTCCTGGTTTTGTTTTTGGTGATTTAGATTTTTTATTTGCCTCTTGAAGCATCTCATTTATCTTACTACGACTCTCCATTAGTTTGTCACATGTATCACACATATCTATAAGAATACTAATATAAGAAGTATCAATATCTGGAATAAGTTTGTCTAGTGAATGTTTAACTATACGTTGATCTTGACCTTTAAGTTTTGAAGATAGATTTTTACTGCCATTTCTCTAGATTGTTCAAAACTTAAAATTCTTGAGACATCCATTTTCTATATATGAAAAGATAATTTTATTTAATTGAAATTAAATATCTTCACCTTCCGAACTGGCCAATGATTCAAGATACTCTTCGTATGCTTTAGATTCTTCCTCAGTGAGATCTCTTTTACCAAATAGAAGTTCTTCTAAATCTTCTCCATCTTCTAATTCTGATTCAGAATCTGTTTCAATGTAAGATGATTCTTCAGAAGTATAAGACTCGGATTCAGATTCTGTTTTTATTTGATAATCAGGGTCATCAATTAAATCCTCTGAATACTCTGACTCACTATCAGAACTGGTAATGTCGATTTCTTTGGGATCCATCCTACAATAGTAAAAATAATTTTGTTAATATATATTTAATTTCTCCATTGACTCGTATAACTCTACTTCTTCTTGTATATCAACTAGTTTTTTATCGTCTTGCTTTTTTTATTTATCTGAAAATCTAACTCTCTTTACTGGTAATGGTTTAGTATTTTCAATCTTCCTTTTCGGCATCTATACTAATATTACAAGTTTTACAGTGACCTGCTGACTCTTTTATCCTATAGTGACCGTAAGAGTAACTATGAATTCCACAGTCTAACCAATATCGTTTTGAGTCAAATGCTGATAGTGCTTTTTTAGATTGTGTTATAGTGAAAATTTGATGGTTTCTAGATTGAAATCTTGATTGATTGCAATAAACATCAAAACCAGTTTTAAGACAACCAACATAATCAGAATGAGTCCAACACTTCTTTACTACATCTTTCTTTGTTCCTTTTGCTTTTTTGACTGCAGATTTAACTTCTATTCCTTTATCTTTCTTTATAGCTATCTGCATTGAATAGAGTTTTGGTCTTAAGAAAACTCCCTCATCAAGTACAATTGATTTTTCAATCATATCGCCTTTCTCATCTCTAATGAAATCTTTTGTTTTTGGATCTACTGAATATTGTTCACATATTTCATCCTTGAATTTCCCTAGACTTCCCTTATTAGCAGGTATAATCTTTTCTGCTCCTTCTACTTTCCATATATCTTGGTTCTTAGGATAACCAGACAAATCTAGCTAATCTAAATAATTTTCAAAGACTCTACAAACATTATCAGTATTTATTTGCATTACCAAAGAATCAGTGTCAGTATAAGCAAGTTTTACTTTATCATTGTAATAATCTTGCATTGTGTTATAATAGAAATCTTGCATTATTAATTTTGAAATATCTAGAGTTGTAAAACCTAAATAAATAGGCTTATCACGACAGATCTCTGCTTTCGTTGTTTCAATTCCAACTAAATCTCGATTAAACAATCTTCTATCTTTAAACCTTGCACTCATTACTCTTTTATCTGAGACTGCAATATCCTTATCATATTTTAGATCAGACAATTCAATATTTACTCTTTCTCCAACATTTTCCATTGTCTTTCCAAAGAATGCATTATTTTTGAGTTTATAATATTCCTTTTCAAACTCGTCCTTTGCAACTTTTCTTCTTTCAATGTTATTAACTATATATCCACTCAACCATCTGCTTTGTGTGAAACTCATTACTCTATTTATCTTTGTTAATACATATCCTCTTTCAATTGCGAGTTGTGGATTTCTATAATGGATAACATATTTAACTTTTGGTTCTAGATCAACAATCAGTTTTTCCACTTTAGTTTCACATTCATCTATTTTCTTCTTATCATCCCTAATAACGTTTTCTTTTGATACTCAAGAGTATTCTTCAACACCTACATTTCTCCTAATTGGTAGAATTGGTAGATAATCAGAGTAAGTGTCGTGTAATTCTTCTGGGCGCTGCATATCTACTTCAAAAGCATACCAGTTTCTGCATCCTCTTTTAACGATAATATCTTCTTAGTTGCAATCCTCTTTATTTGTTTACTATCTAAAAACTTGAAATTAGAAGTTGGAAGTGGTTGTGTCAATGCTGTAGCATATAATGAATTTGCATCAACATAAAGTAACCAACTCTTTTCCTTATCACTATCATAATTAGAAGCCATTTCATTGTTTGCTTTGACATATCTACATGATGCTTGCGTTATTCCTTCTCTTATTGCACTTTCAAAGAAGTCAAAATGTTCAAAGTTTGTTAATAAATCTAATTTAACCTTTGAAAATCTCAAACCTGCAGACCAAGTTAAACCTGGTGCTGTAAAAAAATTGGCAGGATCTAAACCATCAATTTTCTTTGATAAATGTCTAAAATGTTGAAATACATCTGCAAGTAGAAGGACATCCATAGTTAGATAAATATCGCTATACTTTCCTAATGTATCTTCAGTGCTTGGATCTATTTTTTCATCAATGCCCAAACTTTCTTAACTCGATCATAATCTTTTTCATCTATGTTTGTATCATTTAATGTGCTATAAAAACTTTTAATTGGGGGTAGTGACTTTTCCTCTAATCTTGAAAATGAGTCTATATACTCATAGGGTAATATACCGTTTTCTTTTAATAGATTGAATTCATTATCATCCAACATTGAAAAGTATTTTCTTGTTTGTTCTAATGGTTTTCCTGATTTAACAACGTTATTTACAAGATCTACTAGACCTTTTTGCAACATTTGTAAAGAGTCTTTAAAAGTAAGTGAACCAATTTCAATGTTTATATATTTCTCCATGTTATTGGCAATGACTTTTTTTTATCTAGTTTTAAATCTCGAAACTCTTGTACTAATAAATGTGAATCGTAACCTTGTAAGTTGTGAGTAAATACTGGAAGTTGGAACTCCCTCCCGACCTGCATCAGAACATCCCCTGACCTGACCACATTTAAAAGAAACTTAAAAACATACCTATTTAGGACAGCATTTAGTGGGTCCTTGTGATTCGTCCTCGATGTGCTTGTGCGTGCTGACACTGTTCATGCTGCCACTAACCACATTTGCATGCTGACCCAGTGCATGTAACCCCTAACCATGTTATTCATTTTGTTTGTTTTTCAAGCATGATTTTACTTACTATTCTATTGCGTATCACTTTGCAGCAAATGTAAAGCGCCTAGAAAGAGATTAAGTTCTCTGAGGGCGCTTTATCAAGTGCAATATTATTATTATTATTAAGTTTAAACTTCTTAGGATTAATGCTGAGATTTAAGTTGCAAGCATTATGTGCAGCACCCCTATAATTTCCTGTTAAATGAAAATGATCTAAAACTTTATCTCCATCTAAATCTAAATCGCAAATATGACAAACAGTTGCTTTCTCAAAATCTTGTTTGTCTTCTTCCTTAAAATTACTATAATCAAACTTTTCATATTTATCAAGAATAGGTTTCATTTCATTTTTTATTTTCTCAACTTCTTCTAACAAACTTTTTAATAGATCTCTAACATTATTTGAACCATTGAATAATTCAAATGTTCTTTGTTTTCCTTCATAATCAATAATAGTATAAGCAGATGAATAAGCAATGTGCTTTTGAAAGTGCCCTGTGGAGTAGTAGGATCTTCTTTAGCTGTTTTTCTAACGCTTGTAACTAAACATTCAAAGTCTGCATAAGCAACATAAGGACACCATAAGGTTTTAACGTAATCTCTAAAATAACATTTATCTCCTTTTTTACTATCTGCACTTGGTATCCTTGTCCTAGATTTACCATCATTTCCACGTTTGCATGCATCAACATGTGATTCTAGTTTTTCTTTAGAGTAAAATCTACACAAACATCTTTTACAAGTAAGCCGTGTTCCATATCCTTTGCTACTTCTACACAAACCATTGAAGTTTTTAATAATTACATAATGAAAGTTGCTTTTGTTTGGAGTGCTATACAAAAGAAGATCTAAATGCCTATTTTTCTCTTCATCAACTACTATAAGAGGAGTTGGAATTTTATTATCATATTCGTAAACATTAATAGTTATGTTAAATAATTCAGCTAAATGAGGAATATCAACAACATTTAATACGTTTGAAGGATAATTCTCCTTAACGTTGAACAACTCTTCTATTCTTTTTAGATGTTGTGAATATTTCTCATGTAATATTTGCTTTAAATCGGCAATAGACTCTGGATGATTATCTCTCCAGTGGAGAAACCTTAACACACACCATAAAGCACAAAGATTATCTGATTCTTTTTTTTATATTAATTGTTGATCTCTTCTTTTCTAATCCTTCTGGCATTGGTAAGTAACTACCGCCGAATTTGTGTCGAAAATATGAAAACTTTGCATAAATAGCATTAACTCAAACTATAATCCAATTAGAACCTCTTTCTAACCATTCCTCTACTTTCTTTTTAAAAGCTGCAAATTGTGTTCTAATTATTCTATCAATATCTGAAACTCTATTTATTTTTGAATTAGTTATTCCTGCAAATGGTTGGTAATTATAAGCACCACTTTCTGTAGCTAAAATAGGTGAAATAACAAGGGTCATTTTTAAGTCACTCTTGTTTTTAAGCAATTCTTTAATAACTAATTTAAGTTCTGCTCCAATCTTATCATATATTACGTCAAAATCAATTACGTTTTTATTTAGTCCAATATATTCATAATCTAAGAATTTACCATCAGAAGATTTTCCTAAAAACCAACCTGTTTCCTGTATCTTCATTAGCCTCCTGGACACTTTATCGAAAGACCATCTACTTTTGGGCTTAGTGGTTTTCTTAGCAATAGGATTATCTAGTTTTATAGTTGTTGGTGAACGTAGAGTTGCAATCAATGCATCTACGCTGTCTTTTGAGAAAGGATATTTTGGAAGAAGACCTGAACGTTTTCTTACCTCTTCTCTAATACGTTTTGCATGTTCGCTAAATTTTTCACCCTCCCGTCGCATAAAGTTATCAATGTTTTGAGACACGTATATAAAGATAGATAAAACTCATTTAATTAAATATTTAATTAATTGCAATTATTTTTACTCTTTTATAGACACCTCAACCTAAACAACTCTTAGTAGATATAAAATGAAGGGTATGGAGAAAAGGGTCTCGAGGATGGCGGCAGCCATTAAACAAATCGGACGAAGATAACAATCGAACGAAGTGAGATTATCATATGGGGACGATTTGTTTAATTGATGACGTCATCGATCGAGCCCTAGGCTACATGCCATTCATTTTATATCTACTAGCCCGGCAGCTGTGAAGCAGCTAGCGAACTGCTGACGAGCGTCGGGCGGCAGGCGGCGGAGAGCGGCGACGAAGTAGGGAGCGCCGTAGACGGCTCGGTTCTCGGCGGGCAAATCGAGGAACAGAGGCGGCAGGCCGAGCTTCTGCATCAGCTCGTCGATCTCGGCGGCTCTCGGCTCGTCGGCGGTCGGCAGAGCGGCCTTGACCTCGCCGGCCACGACCTTGAGACGCAGATCGACTTAGAGAGCTTGATCCGAGAGTGGTCGAACGGCGTCGTCGCCGCCTTCACCGGAAGCTTCGATGTTGGTCTCTTGGCAGCAGCTGCTTCTGGCTGCTGGGTCTGCATCTGGCAGCTGCAGCTGCTGTAGGATGACTTTTCTCAGCTGCGCTCGTCGGCCGACACATTCGGATGACCAAAAAAGTCTGGAGAACGAGGACAACTCGCACGATGAATCGTGCCCGCTCGAGCGCCCCCCCCCCCCCCCCAGAAGGACGGCCGAGAAAATCAAGCCAGCCAATAGCAATGAAGCGAACCACTAACTATTTGATGCCCGGGACGGACCGGAATCAACCATCTGCGAAAATCACAACGTGGAATCCATATCAATAATGGATAACGCGTCGGGCGGCACTGCTGGGAATAAAAGCGTAAGCAGCCAGCACCATATAGTCAACACCTTTAGAAACACAGCATAGTCAAAATCTGTAATGGGGGCAGATTGAACCTTGACCTCATCCGGAAAGATTAACCAATTAAAGAAGAGGTAACAGGAAGCACCCGTCCGGAGGCCTGCTGCTCGGCGAACTACCACGGCTGCAGCTCACCTGCCAGCCGCCCTAGCTCTACCGATGGGCTGCAAGAGCACCTGCTAAGCGCGGCAAATTCGGGGTGCAAGGTTCGTGAGTCGTAAACCGTAATAAGGGGGCAGCCCGGTCTTGGCCGGGGTTGATCGATGTTTAAGCTCGGTCCGTCAGGTTCAGCGACAGCCCTCAGCAAGCTACCAGTCAAGCAACGCATCGACGTCAAAGTTTTTTCGCTCACATTTTAGGTCACTTCGTTCTTTGGCTCCAGCCTATCTCTCAGATCTACTCCCCCAACAGGCCAAGCATCGTACCACCAGCTTTTCGGAAGCTAACAATTTACCACTAGCTCGTACAAACCTCAAATCCTTTGGAGACCATGCATTTAGTTCGTATGCTCCCAAAGACTGGCAGTCACTCCCGATTTACGTGACATCCCCGGACTTAATCACAGTTAAAAAGAACTTTCAGTCAGTGTTGGCGATGCTCGCCCTAGCAGATGGGCAAAAAAGCTAACCACTAGCTTCGACACCTTTGATCTTTTGGGTCAGCTGGTCACCACACCTCGCCACCAGCCTCGTCCGGCAGGGACTTTCACCCCACGACAGCGAGCCCATATGTCAACGTTTGCATTCTCCGGTATTAGGATTGCCCAACATGGCCACTGGCCTCCATGTGGCTTCCCACCCATCATAATAATAAAATAACAATGAATAATAAAATAATTTTAAAGATAAAATAATAGGCGCATCGTTCTCACGATCTTCTGTCGTGTGCGACTGCTCGCATCAGAGCAAACTTGTGTGAGCAGTCGCAAGCACCTGCTTGGCTGATCGAGCGAAGCGATCGCTCTCAGTGGCTCTGGACCAAAATAAAATACTAGCTGATTAAACAGCCTCTTTTTGTATAGCGACAGAAGAGCCTTTACGGCTATCACCACCGCTTGCAGTGGCGATAAAGGATCTCCCACCGCAGGAATCGAATCCACGACATCGGTACCGATGTCGTGAAAGCAACCGCCTTACCTAGTGTGCCATCACGGCTCACCTAGGCTCCGGCTGGGTTCGAATTTGCTGCTTTCCATTCTGTGTAGCACTTTTAGTTGGGCTAATTCCGGCACACGCCATCTGCTGTCACCATAGGCATTGCCACGATCGGGCAAGGAGACGAGTTGACCTTGCCCTTGCCAGGACAGGGGCTCTCGGGAAAGGCTGGTGGGCGTGTCGTGCTGCCGAGAGGCCACACACATCCTTAGGCACATGAAAGGCAGGAAAGGCAGTGAACTCTGCTCCCCTACGGAATACCTGGGTGGAGACGTATCGTCACCACGTTCTGGTCTTACAGCAAAATTAAAAAAAAAATATTAGCTGATTGAGGCAGTGGACTTTCGGTCTTCCGGAGTCCTCCAAGCCGATGGTCGTGCTTCTAATTGTCTCTTTGTTGTGGCTGGCTTCCTGCCGTGTTCGCAGCATCGAGAACTCATCAAGGTCTTTGAGTCTACTCTGCCAAACTCTACCGAATGGCACCCGATACTGTCATGAGGCAGCTTTGTGGAGCTACATAAGCAAGTGGTTACACACACTTGTCCCAAGTCTAGCCTGAAGGTGACCCGAGTCAGCATTAAATCCCGAGGAACGCTATCACACGCCATTTGCACCACTCATCGAGTCGAGTTTGGCAGAGAATCCAAACGACCGGCCAAGCTGCTGCTGCTGCTGCTTTGCCGAGTCCGGTGATTGCTCGGATTGCTTGCATGAGCGCCCAGTGAACAGAGGGCAAAGCATGTGAGGCAGATTTGAGCAGCCACATTTGCAGCAGCCACTCGAAAGTTGCTGCCGAGCTGGTTTGGTCTAGCGGTTAAGGTGCTCGCCCCGACCAAGGTGTGACCGAGGTCGTGGGCTCGAACCCCGAGGCATATGTGAAGTGCCTGAATAGAGATTAAGTTCTCTTAAGGCGCTATATAAATTAATTCTATATGTATATATGTTATATATATATATATATGTGTGACTAAGTAGAAATTCAGAGTCTGTAGAGACAGAACAGCAGACAGAGGTGGCTGAGGCAGACATGTGCAGATGGGGGCAGACAGAAACCGACAGAGAGGCTAGAGAGGGGAGGGGCACACACTGAGACAGAGGCGGAGATTAAAGAAAATATGACCGTAATAAGCTGCATGATTAGCTGGTCAAGCAACACGTGACATTGGGCACCGGAACAGTGGGCGGATGTGAGCATGCAGAGTGACAGCATTCTTTGTGCATGAGCACAGGCAGCGGCCATCGCATTGTCGCTGAGATGCTGCCAGTGGTGGTAGCCAATTGCCACTCCAGCTAAGTTACCGGTGTAGAGCTGTTTGCAACTCTCTATTTCCGTATCCGGGTTGATCGACGCCTCACTTGAATCACCTGCAAAAGAGCCAAGGCCCACGGCGGCACAGTATAAAACAGACCTTAGACCGACTACGACATACAAAACTCCTTCAAGTTCTATAGGGATGTAGAACTGAGAGCCACTCCTCTGCCGGCTAGCACGCTTGCTGGTCCTCGCCAAAGCAAGCATGACACGGGGCGACGATGGACAGACATTTTGATTTTAAGTCAAGGCATCGTCGTCGACGTACATGACCATCGTCAGCTAGCGCCTGAATAAAGATTAGGACCTCACTGGGCGCTATATAAATGAATTAAATATATATATATGTGTGTGTGTGGTGTGTGTGTGTGTGTGTGTGTGTGTGTGTGTGTGTGTGTGTGTATGTCTATGTATGAATGTATAAAATGTTCACTCAATGAATTCAGAGAGATCGCTGGAAATACAAGCAAGCTGGCAGCTACAGGCAGTATATAAAAATGCCGAAATTCCATGATCGCGCAGGACTTACCAGCCGTAAGATATGGCGGTGTCATGTAACGTATCTCTGTCTGTAACTCCACAAAGCCATATATACTAAGTGGATGTTACGCAGGAGAGTTTTGCATAGCGCACTCACAGCCTAAGCAGCTTTCGGTACGCATTCGGTAGCCAACAGACTTCATTTCACGCAACAAAGAGAAAGTGGGAAGCATAGCAGAGTCAGGAGAGCAGTTGAGGTAGTGAGTAGCATGGAAGTAGCAGCTCAGGACCGCTGTAAAGAATGAGCCATAGTCGACAGCAGGAGAGCAGTTGTCGTTGCTGTAGGCAGCACCTTGGGCGCGGTTTGATCGAGCATCGATAACGGATCTGCACGAGCTGTATACATCGACAGTGGCTCGCCTGAGACTGAGACTGCTGCTCCCTCCGAGCCTGAGAGAGAGAGAGAGAGAGAGAGAGAGAGAGAGAGAGAGAGAGAGAGAGAGAGAGAGAGAGAGAGAGAGAGAGAGAGCAGCTGGTGAGAGCTGCACACGAGAGATAAGAATCAGACGAGAACCGTGAACAGTGCCACATGCGTGCGTGGGACTGGCCGCGTCGCACGGAACGAGTGCGAGCAGGCCAAGGCCACACCACCGTTGGCTGTGGGCGCGACTTGCACTTGCGGCTTACCTACCTTTCTCAGCCATCTTGTTGAGGGGAATTGTTAGGACCTTGCGACCTCGCTTGCAGCCTTGGCTCCGGCAAGCACTCAAGGCCCCACCTCTCAGCCCCGAGTCGGGCAGCCTCGGAGCTGCAATAAACATAGCAGAGCCGATAAGCCATCTCGCAGCCATCGTCGAGAAGGGACGATTGAAGAGTCCGCTACTCATGTCGACGTCCAGTTCCTGCAGCTTGTACAGCATCACCGAATTCTCTCGTAGGTCCACGGTGAGGTGGCAGATTTGCGAATGGTCCAGAGTTATCTTGGCCTGGGTGCAACAGACACAAGGTGCTGCTGCTGCACTAAACGGAACAAAGCCGATAGGCAGTGGCTGTGCAGTTTGAAGCAAGTAATAATGATAATGCATTTGATGCAGCATCCTCAGAGAACCGATCTCTTTCTAAGTGCTTTAAAAATTTGCTTGCTCCGGCTTTACACCTCTCTGACATCAGTCAGTCTATCGATTAGCTAGTCCCGAAACAGGTAACGAAATGAGTGACCTATGTGACTCTCTCTCTCTCTCTCTCTCTCTCTCTCTCTCTCTCTCTCTCTACCTGTCTTTCTCTCTCTCAACCTTCTGACACGAGCCGGAGCCGACTTTCAATCTACTTCTGCATCCTGCTGTCCTTCCCATCACTCTTGCCCCTTGGCTGTCGTGCAAGCCGATGGCTATAGGTCGCAAGCCGGGCACTCAGCATAATCGAGCAATGCCCTCGTCCAGGCTCGATAGCACATTCGGATTCGTGCGTTCTGGCGCACTAGAAAGCAGCTTGCCTCGACCGCTTGCCAGCAGCAGAAAACTGGCAGTCTGCCCACCACGGAGGCTGCTTCACAGTGCCACTATTGCGGCATCGGCACACAGGCACGGCTGCCATGCCGACGAGACCGCTAGGGGCATGATTTTGCTCGAAAATGTATATTGCCGGCAGGCGGAAGTGCTGGGTCTGACCGCTCGACGTCCTACGAGTGTCAAACTGCCAGCTCAAGCTGCATGCGATAAACGACTGCAGACGCAGCGGCAGCAGCAGCCGCAACTGCGGCTCTGCTGCTGCTGCTGTCACCTTTCACCAGCTTCTGAAGGATTGCATATGCCCCGCCACGGAGGTCTTGCTTGCTCTGCACCTTGGCTGAGTTGGTAGTTTTGTTAGTTTTGATGACGTCGGTGATAAAGCAGAGTCGGATACTCTTGTTTTATTTCTTAATGAGCTCCTAGAGCTGGTGTTCCTGACTGAAACGCCTTTTGCAGAATGTTGGGTTGGCAGCAATATCAACAAACAACCGTTGCAGCAGTCTGCAGCTGCTGCTGGGCAAGCACACACGAGCATACCCAGGCACACACACACACACACACACACACACACACACACACACACACACACACACACACACACACACACACACACACACAAACACACACACACACACTCTGAGAGTGCAATACAAATATTTCATGATTATTATGACTTTAATTATTATTTTTACCAGAAAGTGGGTTGCTTTGCGCGACTCTTGGATGATGCAGCACGGTCACCTACCATTTGTTCTGAAGCTCAATTTTTAAGTCGTCCTGTGACTTTCCCTCGAGGCCTTGCAACGTCAGTGGCAGCTGAGAGCAGATGGTGAGTTGAGTGTGATTTCCCCCCCCCCCAGCTCCCAGGTCCACCGTCTCCCCGGGTACTGCCACCTTAGCTGATCCGGAGGAGACAGCAGAGAACTCAAAATTGCCTAAGCGCTGGTCGGTTCCCTGAAAAGAGCATTGGGTGAAATGAAAGCCTGCCCGCAATAACAGAAAAGTAAAAAAACTGCATGCCAGCACAAGGCTACCACCGCAGCCAAGTCAACCTGTATACTCGTGACATCCTGTCACGTGACTTCCGAGTTTCGACTTCGAAAAAGTGCTTACTGATTGTGCAATAAGAGGAGCTCACACACCGCGTGCAGCACAACTCTGGAGCCTGCCACAATTGCAAAAGGTGCAAAGTTGCAAAACTCTCACCTTTGACCTGCTCTGCGTCTCCATCGAGTATCTCTGTATCGATTTCAAGGTCACTTCATTCTTCTATTCCTATAGCCGTCAAGACGGAGAGTATAAACCATGAAAAGAGCAGGACCTAGCACGGAGCCCTGAGGTACTCCATATTTCAGAGGTACCTCGGATGATCTTTGTCCATTCACGTCAATACTCAGGAGTCTGCCACTGAGATAGGACCTGAACCACTGCAGAGCAGTGCCAGTGATGCCCAGGCGAGATGAGAGGCGCTCTAGAAGAACTTTGTGATCGATGGTGTCAAAAGCTGCCGAAAGATCATGCAAAACAAGCAGAGACACTCTACCCATGTCTGCATTCCTAAGTAGGTCGTTGTATACCCTAAGCAATGCTGACTCTGTGGAGTGATTAGCTCTAAAGCCGGACTGGAACTTACTAGCAAGGTGTGAGGTTTCGATATATGAGTTTAGCTGATCTGCCACGACCCGTTCCAGTGTCTTTGATAGAAATGGTAGAAGGGAGACTGGGCGGTAGTTGCTCAAGTTCTAACAACCGATGCTGAGTCACTGAATTACCTCGACCACTCTTGGGTTTTCTTCACGTTTTATATAATCTTATATAATAATAAATAAATATATATATATAATATATATATATATAATGTAATAACAATAAATAATATAATAGTAAATAATAATAAGGAATGTGTACGGCACCCCAAGAGAAGTGAATTTTTCATGCACTTTATATATGATGTCAAGAAAGCACAAAACATTTTTAAGATGACATAAACATTGTCAGGATACTAAAGCTTGCACAAGAAATATTAGTGATGACTCGGGCCACCTCCAGGCTAGACTTATGACAAGTATGTGTAACCACTTGCTTATGTCAAGTCAGAGGATGTTCTGACGCAAGTCTGGAGTGAGTTCCATGCTTTGGGAGCATACGAACTAAATGCACGGTCTCCAAAGGATTTGAGGCTTGTAGTCTGCCTGGGCGAGGTCAAGGTTCAATGTGCCCCCTTTACAGATTCTGACTAAACCTCAAATCCTTTGGAGACCGTGCATTTAGTTCGTATGCTACCACAGCCTGGAACTCCCTCCCGACCTGCGTCAGAACATCCCCTGACCTGGCCACATTTAAAAAGAACTTAAAAACACACCTATTTAGGACAGCATTTAGTGGGTACCTGTGATTCTTCCTTCATGTGCTTATGCCTGCCAACACTGTGCATGCTGCCACTAACCACATTTGCATGCTGACCCTGTGCATGTCACCCCTAACCATGTTATTCGTTTTGTTTCTTTTTCAAGCATGATTTTACTTACCATTCAATTGCATTTCCCTTTGCAGCAAATGTAAAGCGCCTAGAAAGAGATTAAGTTCTCTGAGGGCGCTTTATCAAGTGCATTATTATTATTACTACTATTGTAAACCGTGCTGGCTGCCTACCATTTTATGCCCAGCAGTGCCACCCCGATGCGTTATCCATTATCATCATGGATTCCACGTTGTGATTTTCGTAGACATTCGACTCCACTCTCTCTGGCATCAAATAGTTAGCGGTTCGATTCGTTCCTATTGGCTGGCTCAGTTTTCTCGGCCGTCCGGCTGAGGAGGGGGAGCAAGCGGTCCTTCAAGGCATGATTCACCGTGCGATTGTCCTCGTTCTCCAGAGTTTTTCGGTCATCTGAGTATTTCGGACGACAAACGAGCGCAGCTGAGAAATGCCATCCTGCAGCAGCTGCAGCTGCCAGATACAGACGAAGCAGCCAGCAGCAGCTGCTGCCAAGAGACCAACATCGACGCTTCCGGTGAAGGCTGCGACGACGCCGTTCGGCTGCTCTCGGATCAAGCTAGCAAAGTCGATCGGCGTCTCAAGGTCGTCGCCGGCGAGTTCAAGGCCGCTCTGTGCCTGACCGACGCCGAGCCGAGAGCCGCCAAGATGCAGAAGCTCGGCCAGCCGCCTCTGTTCCTCGATTTGCCCGCAGAGAACCCGCCGTCTACTTCGTTGCTGCTCTTAGCCGCCTGCCGCCCGATGCTCGTCAGTTGCTCGCTGGGCTTCGCTGCTCCACTGATGCCGGGCTCAAAGCTGTGCGCCTGCTCGAGCACGTCATCAAGCCCGAGGCCGACGCCGAGTTTGAGGCTACGTTCGGGGCCGACTACTGCGGCTTCGACGCGAGGTGCCAGTATGTGAAGTTCGTGATGAGCGCCCTTCTTTACAGCTGCAAAGGCAGCTCGTTCCTGCTCGCCTGGCGCGCGGCCTACATGGCTGCAATTCACGCCTTCGGCCCGGCGGTCTAGCCCGGCCGGCCGAGATGGCTGGCGCGACCGAGTGAGCACTCTCGATGCAGCTTGCGTGCCTCCTTCGACCTTCATCTATAGACGTGCCATTGTCAGTATCTGCCAACAACTGGAGCTTGCTTAGCCCTGCTGTTGCCAAAGCTGTTGCTGCTCGCAGTGTAGATTCTACTTCGACGATCAGGCCTGCACTGGGGGCTTCACTTTGATGGATTGCAAATCGGTCAAGGCCGCTGTGCCCAGGGTCACTCTTACCCCCCCCCCCCCCCCCCCCCGCCAGCTTTGCTCGAGTTGCTGCTATGCTCCCCCCTCCCGCCAGTTAGCAAGCATCTGAGGCAGTTAGCAAGCGTAGAGTAGTGTTCACTACATTTCCGCTGTTCCGTCTTTTAGTCATATTACAGCTTGCAGCTTTTCTTTTCATGATACCGTGTCGTGGTCTTAGCTGCCAGTGACCTGCCCTAGCCTGCCCATGCACTGCAATCCCTCTTTACTGGTGTCCGCTCAGTCTGTTGCACTTTACTAGACTTAAGAGCTACATCTTAGAACCGCCTCGAATTCTGCAATCTCCGAATTCCACTGCAGACCAGCAACGGCTAGCCAAGTCTAGGTGTCATATTCCAAAGCGACCTCTCGTTAGACGACCATATCAGCTCCACGGTCAAATCTGCCTATTTTCAGCTTCTTAATATTGCTAAAATTCGGGCTTGTTTAGATAAGGATACCACGTCTAAGTTGGTCCATGCATTCGTGACATCTCGTCTCGACTTCTGCTACTCTCTGCTTACTGGCCTACCAGCATGTGCGATCAGGCGATAGCAGCTGGTGCAAAACTCAGCAGCTAGGCTTGTCTGTCGTGAGCGTCGCAGTTGCCACATTACTCCACTTCTCGCCGACCTGCACTGGATACCAGTCAAGCAACGGATTGACTTCAAGGTTTTGTCGCTCACTTTTAGGTCCCTTCATTCTATGGCTCCAGGATCCGAATCCACCGCAGGATCCGAACCCACGATCTTGGGACCGAGGTCGTGAAAAGCAGCCACCTTTCCTAGTGTGCTATCACGGCTCACCAAGAACGTACCAGCACAATTGCAAGAAATTTGCTGGGTACGCCCGTAATATCATTTGTACAATTGGAGTCAAAGCTGCAGTGTAATGCATTTATAGTTGAAATGGCAGCTGTATCGCCTTCGAACTGTATAAAAAGGCTGGCTGGCCCTCTCTGACAATAATCTGTCAATGGTGGCAGTAACCTATCGCTCCAAGTACCAAGTCCTCCTTTATTTACGATTTCTCTGATCTGATTTCGATTCAATGTGCAATCAATCGAACTTTCCTCGATATGCGTGATTTTATCATTCGTTTTGACAACTTAACTAATGCCTTAAGTGCCGAATTTAATGCACCGACTGACTTATTGTCTCTTGTGGCTCATGTACATCACCCCAATCCCAACAGAATGTATTCACTGGCAATCACCCTCTTATAAATGTACCCAAACAAAGCTAAGTAACCTCAGTTGGCTGTAATGCGATACGACCAGCTAAGGGTCAACAGCTAGGCCAAGCTTGATTTTTGAATTGAGTCCGGATGGGCGATTACGCTTCTTAATCTGGGCCGTCCGGTTTTCATCAGGGAATTCTTCAGCCGAGCCATGGAATCTGATTCGCGTCCAGGTCGCTCAGATATACACATCCAGAAGGATGGATACCAGGCGTTCCTCGACTATGCCGCCAATCACAGAAGGCAACGAGGACCCGTAACTAGACCGAGACTGGAGTTAAGCACAGTCACTGTTATGGTTTGTATGTACCGCTTTACCCTATAGCATGTTGCTCTTAGCCTCCCCTTCCGTATCCAAGAGCAATCGGCGTGGCCGGGACATTATTGGTTGGGTGGGAAGTAGCCTAGCAACCTTCGCCTCGATATTTTTATTGATTCAAAATATTTCTGAATCACAAATGCAAATTCTAGAATAAATGATCAATCATTTTAACCGCTCTTAGTTTAGCTTCGTACCTAGAGATTCATGTGGCGATTTAGCTGAACGTTTCTTTTGCTTCTTTGTGAGCAGGATAAACAATTTCAGAAAGTCCGTCGCTAAGGTAGCAGTATCCCCTCTCGACTACTCTCGCTCAATGACAACCCCACAAGACTCATCTTCGTCAATCTCGTGCTTCACTTCAATGTCTGTTTTCAAAGCTGCCGAAAGCCACCCGATTCAAAAATGAATCTCCCTTTTCAAAGAAGAAGACTACTGGATAATAATGATAATACATTTGCATAGCGCACTTAGAAAACCGAATCTCTTTCTAGGCACTTTACAGCTGCATAGAAAGCATTACCAAACGTTTGGTGGTAACATCCGCAATCAGCAGGCGTAGCGTGAGCAGGTGCATGTACTGGAAGAGAGATTCACAAAGTCCTACTAAATGCTTTAATAAACATGTTTTAATTAACGTGTGTCAAGTGTCAATGTTTTAAGCTTCTTTTTAAATGTCGTTATATCAGGGAAAGTTGTGACGTGCATCGGTAGTGAGTTACATACTTTAAAGGTATAAGCGCTAAAGGCACGGTCTCCAAGGGTTTTGAGGTTCATATAAGGTGCACCACAACGGGCTTAAAAAAATAAAATTCACGCGTACAGCACCCCAAGACAACTTAATCTTTATTTAGGCGCTTCACATATGACTCGGGGCTCGAGCCAACGATGTCATTCATACCTTGCCTGGGGCGAGCACCTCAACCGCTGGACCAAACCAGCTCGGCAAGCTTCGTGTATGTACCTCGATCTACCAAGGTTCAACAAGTTGAGATACAGATCACATATGATGCATAGATCGGTAAATATTTTATTTGTAGATATGTTGCTTCCAGTTCACATCCGATTAGATACAGTTTGCATAATCATTTTTTCATTTAGATGGAAGCCGTCAGAACTTGCGATCCCATTTCTAACATATTTGTCTTTCGAAAATGGTACGTTAAAAAACATTCGATTTTCAGACTAGCTTTATAATGATTTGCTCGACTTACCCTTTAACAATAACAGCACATTTCTAAAGCACTCTCAGCGAACTTAATCTCTTTCTAGGCACTTTACCAGTGCAGTAAAGAAAGTATGACCGTATGGTTAGTGGTAACATGCAACGTGAATAATCTCTATACTAGGTGTGGAAACGCATTACTAGTTAAACCATAGCAGCTTGACTGCAAAGAGCCGGCTTGCCCTGACTTCAATTCCAAACTAGCCTTTGATACCATTTGCAAGTTAGCAAGTGTCTCATGTGAAACCGTGTAGCCACTCTATCTGCACATCCACTTACGTCATTGTAGGATACCGGGTTTCCACGAATAAATTTAACGTAAACTGGGGGGGGCCAATTTTCCGTTTTTTTATCACTTTAGAGTAAAACATCAGGTCTTCGCTAATAGCTTACAATTTGAGAAGAATGCATCTAACGTTGACTTTTTCGTATTCACTTCGCTTTTTTTAGATTTGCCAAACCTTTGGCGTTACACTTTGGCAAGTGTAACGGCAACACGATAGGACAATAACCACAACGTTATAAATATAGCTGATTTAATTTAATTGATTACTTATCCAAAGAATCAGAGCCGCCTGCAAACACAGAACAATCTCTCACAGGATTCCCGGCGAGTCACAAACACGGTCTGACCAGGGAGGCGACGCGGCAGCAGTAGCTTCGCACAACGAACAAAGAGAAACTCGAGGCCATTGAAATAAAAAGAAACACTTGCTGCAGCGTCTTCTACAAGAGCTGCACGAGTATGACTTTCAACAAACACCAAAAAAATATCTTTAGCGCAAGAAAGACAGAGGTTGATAGTTGATAGAGGTTGATAGAAAGATAGAGGCTGTCGTGTGAGCATGAGCATGGCTATTCAGATAAAAATCTATAAAAAAAATGTCAAAGCAGACTTATTCAGATCGTAGCTACATTTCTTGCGCTTTCGCGTCCGGCAGCCGTTGAAGAGACGGGGACAGCATGGCAGTAGCAACGCGCGACAGGCGAGGAAACGACGAGGGCACACGGCCCGTAGCAACGCGGGGCAGGCAAACGCCACTCGGGCGTCTCCGGCCGGCGAGAGCCGACGAGACGAGCTGATATCAAAGAGTCCACTTTAACGAGCCAAACAAATGCTCACGATGCCAGCCAGCATCGCAGCTGCGCCGCCGACACAACTCACTTCAACGTCAGCTGACGCGGCTGATTTGCCGCTTCCTGCGGCGGGAAGCACTGCGGTCCCAGCTTCCGGCTTTGTAGCGCGCGGCACGCATCCCCAGAGCAGCCGAAGCAGACGAGGTCGTATTAGCAAGCCTACACAGATACTGCAGCCTACGCCCACGGCTAGGACGACGTTATTCGCCGTCATCCTCCTCCTGCAGCCCTAGCGGCGGCGGCGGCAGCACCAGCAGCAGCGCCCGGCAGACGGGACGGCGGGAGCGTGGTCAAGGTGAAAGGACAAGGACTTTCCGGCGCTGGTGCATCGTGCGTTTGGCAGGAGCGAATAAATCTGAACGCTGACCCATTTTTTTCATGGTAAATAAAACGAAAAATGATTGCGTAGTCATTCAGCGTGGAAACCGCACTACATGAGTATTCACGTCGTTAACGGTCGTTAGGTAGTGCCGTACGGTAGGGGGGGGGGGTTGCTGGAAGCAGGACAGATTTAGCACGCCCACTAGTTTGGCGTAGGAATTGAAGAAATTAGCGAGCGGATCTGTATATTACGCTGGTGTGTCCACACCTAGACCCAGTATTGCGCAAAGCTTTCTACTGCCCTGTTTCGCTACGTCGTTCTAGCGATTGGTTTAACCTCAAGCTCGCCCCTTGAGGGGAGATAATTATGGGGGCGGAGGGAGTGAAATCCCACGACCCCGCGAGGTGCAAATTCCGAGGGGTCAAACGGCAGATAAGTTATCACCCACCCCTAGTTCGTCTCACCAGCCGACCAGCGCTCGACTCGACGCCATCCCAACGAAGCGGCCGGGCCTCGACCTAATGAGAATGTCGTCGGCGCCTTTAATTGTGCAAGTGTTAGAGGAAGTAAAACGTGAGACAAACGATAGGGATTACGTTCTTGCAGCGGTCTGACGGATTTATCCAAAGTTGCCATCTACCGTCTGGTGACACGCGAGAAGCAACCGCTTTATCCTTCGTTTGTGATGGGTAGTTACAGGTACAAGGTGCAGCGATCTACTCTGAGCGACATCCTCATCCCAGCTGAAAAGAATGCCGGCGGCGACCAGCAGAATACGAACGAATGGCTCAAAAACTTTCAGGTATATGTTCGCGGTATAGTTTCCATCCTAAGTTATCTTATTGTCCCTCGTTACGTCTCACAGTCGTTTAGATGAGAAGGATCGAACAACTAATTTCTGCTCTACGTACGCTCGGCTAGTTTTCTCAATTTCTTACTTCGACCTTACCTCTTTTGCTTATAAGGCTGGCCTAGTTTCGTCGAACCGCAGGTTCTTCCGGTATTTGGGGGATGCCAGCAATTGTGCAAAATCATCAGACCAGTGCGTGCTTATAATAATAATGATAATGTACTTGATAAAGCCCCCTCAGATCGCGAGATCTGTTTCTAGGCGCTTTACATTTGCTGCAAAGGGATATGCAATTGAATGGTGAGTAATATCATGCTTGATAAACAACGTGAATAACATGGTTAGGGTGACATGCACAGGGTCAGCATGCAACCTTGGTTAGTGGCAGCATGGATAGTGTCAGCACGCATAAGCACATTAAGGACGAATCACAGGGACCCACTAAATACTGTCCTAAATAGGTGTTTTTAAGTTATTCATAAATGTGATCGAGTAGGAGATGTCGTGACGCAAGTCGGGAGTGAGTTCCAGGCTTTTGGAGCATACGAACGAAAGGCACGGTTTCCAAAGGATTTGAGGTTTGTACGAGGTATTGGTATACTGTTGGATTCCGAAAAGCAGGTGATACGACGCTTGGACGTGTGGGGGAGTAGATCTGAGAGATAGGCTGCTGCCATAGAATGAAGGGACCTAAAAGTGAGCAACAAAACTTTGAAATCGATCCGTTGTTGGATTGGTAGCCAGTGCAGGTCGGCAATAAGTGGTGTGATGTGGCAACTGCGACGCTCACGACAGACAAGCCTGGCTGCAGAGTTTTGCACCAGCTGTAAGCGCCTGATTGCACGCTCCGGTAGGCCAGCAAGCTTGCGTACGGAATTGCTAGTTCGAACTTCCAGCACTAGGTAGCTGCCTTGTTCTATTCCACGTCAACGTGTGTCAACCATACTGACGAGCCAAGTCTACCCTGTACGTGTGTATCTGTATGCATCCGCTCGAATTAGCAAGTAAGTAGGTCCACGGTAGAATAGTTGGTCAACTTCGACCTTAAAGTAGCAACTTCTGGATCGTGGCATTTAGATCCATAAAAAAGCTTGACTTCTTTCACTGTGGGCAAACTCGTGCTCTTGTTGTCTTGTTGCCAGTAGGATAGGTGGTAGCTTCGGCGGGAGCTTTGGGGTGCAAATGCGGTTTCTCGATGAGTGGCTCAACTAACGGTACACCGAAGAGTAAACATGACCGGATGATCCGCTGATCCTGAAGAAGAAGCAGCATCCAGCAGCCAGTCATCCAATCTGAGGATCGGTTTGACTCCGATCGGCCTGGATTGATCCCTTGACTTGTTTCAGCCCAGCCATGTGCGGTAGTTTTTCCGAATGCACGAATTATGTGTTGTTTCAGACCAGCTTCATATTTGAGGTGCTGTAATGGCAATTTTGAGGCAGTGGGAAGATCTTGCCGTCTTTGCATAGTACGTCAATATTACCATTAGGTGGAGAAAATACTAAAGCAGCACAGTGCAGTAGAAATGGGACAAAGAGGGTTGTGTACAAGTACTTTGGCAAATGAATTTATTTGTAGAAATAGTATTAGTAGTAATACTGACGTTGTGTATTCGTGATGGTTAACACATGTTCAGGATATGAGTTTATTCTGCCAGCGCACGGGAGAGAGACTAAAGGAGAGACGAGGTCCGATCAGGCCGAACGTCGGGCAGAGAAGAGAGAAGTGTCTGCCTTTGTCTGCCAAAACAAGTCGGATGTGGATTCGGCAGGACTGACCTCGAGAGGTATTGGCCTCGCAGCCAGCGGTTGCTACAGCAGCAGTAGCAGTTGTTAGTAGTAGTGGTGGTAGTAGTAGTGTTAGTAGTAATTGTGATGACAGTGGCAGTGGTTGTGGTAGTGGTGATTGGAGACCTAAAAGCAGCTCAATATTGGATGAGATTTTCAGAGGCCATAGTAGTTTCTGGTACCAGATCACTTAAGGTGTCGCCAAAACCCATCAGATGTCACAAACTCTCATCAGGATTTATCGAGTAAAGAAACTTGAAACACACCTTTTTATTACAGCATTTCGTGGACCATCTATTGTGATTCTTCCTTCGTGTTCATGTACCTCCTTATGCTGTGCCTGCTGTTTGTGGATGTTACCACCAATCATTTGGTAATGCTGTCTATACAGCATCTGTAAAGTGCCTATAAAGAGATTCAGTTCTCTGAGCATGCTATCCAAATGTATAATTATCATTATTATTTTAAGTCGTGTTCAGGACTCACCGTGTCCCATCAGGTGTCGCCGAGTCCCAGATATATAAAAGACTCCATATTGCACTCAAAGTCTCACTTCAAGTCGTCCCTGTATGCATGCCCCGGTTGCATTTATTTGTGGTGCCAGGCCATGTTCAAAGTCTCAATTTAGGAAGGGCTCACGACAGCTGCTATGTCCACTCAGATCGGGTACAATGCAATGCCGAGCATGTAGACAGACAGTCTGACAGACTGATGCCGGGCAATGTGGACAGATTGATGGTCTCGAGCTGTTTCGATGTCATCCAACAAGAGGTCGAAGGTTGAGAGGGTTTGCAGAGCTGGTGGCCAGCAGCTCTGACTAGTTTCTGTGAGAAAAACACCGATGCTGACGGTTATTGCTCGGATTAGGAGCTTGTGGACGGATTAGGAGCTGGTGGACGGATTAGGAGCTGGTGGACGGATTAGGAGCTTGTGGACGGATTAGGAGCTGGTGGACGGATTAGGAGCTGGTGGACGGATGAGTGGCTTAGCAGAAACCCGGCAGAAAGGCTGAGCAACCGGATCTCAGCTGAACTCTAATCTAATCTAACCTATTCTACTTAATCTCACGACGATCATATCACCTCCACAGTCAAATCTGCCTATTTTCAGCTTCATAACATTGCTAAAATTCGGGCTTGTTTAAATAAGGGTACCACACCTAAGTTGGTCCATGCATTCGTGACATCTCGTCTCGACTTCTGCAACTCACTGCTTACTGGCCTACCAGCATGTGCGATCAGGCGATTGCAGCTGGTGCAAAACTCTGCAGCTAGGCTTGTCTGTCGTGAGCGTCGCAGTTGCCACATTACTCCACTTCTCGCCGACCTGCACTGGCTACCAGTGAGGCAACGGATTGACTTCAAGGTTTTGTCGCTCACTTTTAGGTCTCTTCATTCTATGGCTCCAGCCTATCTTTCAGATATACTATCCCATCAGACCAAGCATCGTACCACTCGCTTTTCGGAATCCAACAGTCTAGAAATACCTCGTATAAACCTTAAATCCTTTGGAGACCGTGCATTTAGCTCGTATGCTCCCAAAGCCTGGAACTCCCTCCCGACCTGCATCAGAACATCCCCTGACCGGACCACATTTAAAAGAAACTTAAAAACACACCTATTTAGGACAGCATTTAGTGGGTCCCTGTGATTCGTCCTCCATGTGCTTATGCGTGCTGACACTGTGCATGCTGCCACTAACCACATTTGCATGCTGACCCTGTGCATTTCACCCCTAACCATATTATTCATTTTGTTTGTTTTTCAAGCATGATTTTACTTACTATTCTATTGCGTATCACTTTGCAGCAAATGTAAAGCGCCTAGAAAGAGATTAAGTTCTCTGAGGGCGCTTTATCAAGTGCAATATTATTATTATTATTATTTAAAAGGAACCTAAAAACACACCTATTTATGACAGCATTTAGTGGGCCCCTGATATTTGTCCTTCATGTGCTTATGCATGCTGACACTGTGCATGCTGCCACTAACCACATTTGCATGCTGTGCATGTCACCCCTAACCATGTTTTTCATGTTGTTTATCATGCGTGATCCCTTTGCCGCAAATGTAGAGCGCCTAGAAAGAGATTGAGTTCTCCGACGGCGCTTTATCGTATATTAATATAGATATATTCACACACACACACACACACACACACACACATATATATATATATATATATATGTGTGTGTGTGTGTGTGTGTATGTGTGCCTATGTATATGTATGTATAACATTTTTAACTCAATGAGTTCAGAGAGATCGCGGGAAATGCAAGCTGACTGGCAGCTACAGGCAGTAAATAAAGGTGCCGAAACTCCATGATCGCCCAGGATTCAGCACCCCTTGAAATATGGTGGCATAATGTAATGTATCTCCGTCTGCAACTCCACAAAGCCATAAAAACTAAGTGGATGTTATGAGGGAGAGTTTCGTATAGCTCACTCACAGCCTGAGCAGCTTTCGGTACGCATTCGGTAGCCATCAGACTTGATCTCACGCAACAAAGAAAAAGTGGGTACGGCTAAACGATTCGAGTCAGAACAGTGGGCCCTCTGAATAGATTACTTTCCTTCTAGACATAGTATCCACTGTCCTAGTTCTACGATGCATAGATCTTATTCAGCCAAGCTTAATAAATATGTCCTCAGTCTCAGTTCTCGTCCCCGAACCATTCAAAAGGTGTGTAATTAGGCAACTTATTAGAAAGCAACTTTAGACTAAGACAGCTTAAGCCACTTTCTCCCGGCTTCTCTACTACCGTAACTATCTAAAACACGGGAGAGAGTTATGGCAGACCAGCCGACCTCTTATATTAAAATTTCAAACCCATGAGTATGTTTCAATCTGTCTGGCTTTAGAGGTAATCACTCGGCAGGCTCAGTGTTACTAACGCCAATATTAGCAATGCAGATTTAGGTAGAGTCTCAGCTAGTTTTGCCTAATCTTGATGAAGCGTTTGATACTAATGATCTAAGAGTCCTGATTGAGCGCCTCTCATTTCGCTTGTGCATCAATGGCAATGCACTGCAATGGTTCCGATAATAATAATAATAATAATGATGCACTTGAAAAAGCGCCCTCAGAGAACTCAATCTCTCTCTAGGCGCTTTACATTCGCTGCAAAGGGAAATGCAATTGAATGGTGAGTAATACAATGCTTAATAAACAAACAAAATGAATAACATGGTTAGGGGTGACATGCACAGGGTCAGCATGCAAATGTGGTTAGTGGCAGCATGCACAGTGTCAGCAAGCATAAGCACATCAAGGACGAATCACAGGGACCCACTAAATGCTGTCCTTAATAGGTGTGTTTTTAAGTTCTTTTTAAATGCGGTCAGGTCAGGGCATGTTCTGACGCAATTAGGGTGGGAGTTCCAGGCTTTCTTTTCTCAATGGGTGACTCTAGGCTGTTAATGTGACCGGACAAAGGTCATATGAGGAACCGCTTTTGTATGTCCATCCGTAACTTCACGACGCCAAAAAGACGATGTAGGTGCCACGCAGGAGAGTTTTTATGAGCACTCAAACCCTAAGCGGCTTTCGGTACGCATTCGGTAACCAAAAGACTTCATCTCACGCAACGATGACAAAGTAAAAAGCCTAGCTGAGTAGGTGAACAGTTGAGGTAGCGAGTAGCGTAGAACTAGCAGCCCGGGGCGGCTGGAAAGGACGAGCAATAGTCGGCAGTAGGAGAGTAGATGTCGGTGCGTAAGAATTGTGGAAATGAGTTCCACAGTCTAGGACCGGCAGAGACAAAGCTCCTCTCGCCAACGGTCTTTAAGCGCAGGAACGGAACAGCTAATTTTTGTCTCGCCAAGGCAAATGCAAGTGAAATGTTGTGAGTACAATTTTCAAGGAGTGTATTGTCATGCGCGTTCAGAAAAAGAGCTTTAAGCACAGGATTATTGTTGCTCTGCTGTGAAATGCCTCGGCGGCCTGCGGTTTTGGCCCCGACCCGCAGCAGTCTATGTCAGCGGACTGCCAACGCCAGATATCTTTGCCATAGGCTGCTTGATCAGGTCTTTAAATACCCATTTTTATGGCCTCCTGATGACGGCCAATTCTCGTTAACGCATATTTGAACGGAACCATTCGAAGTCCTGCCAGTTAATTGAAGTTTTTATTCTTTTCATTATAGTTAGCATATCTAAAATAAGGTCACTGCCAGTAGTACAAAGCTCCTTAAATATAGAATATAATGGATTGACAGCGCTCCTACGAAAACCGAATCTCTATTGTGGCGCTTCGCATATGCCACCGGGCTCGAGCTCACTACCTCGATCAGAGAGAGCACCTTAACCACTGGGTAAAACCAGCGACAGCTTTATCGCTGACCTTGAACTGAAGACGTGCTTATAAAACAGCTGGATTAGTGAGCAGCTAGAGATATATAATTATGTGAGCTGCGAGATTCTTTTACGACTTACAAAATTGGCCTGTATTTAACGTGTGACCGAGGTCGCTTCCTTGGAGCAACAGTCTGCCGGTCGGCACCGTGAACTGCTGGAGATATTAAACTGAGTCTGTCCGACGTCACCGGCCGTATCTATCATAATGTACAGGCGGTTCTTTGCGATTTCACTAATTTGGTGTTGCCGTTAGCATTGATTGCGGGATTTCGAGAGTAGTGTCGTTTCCGCTGGGGTGTTTTAGATCTCTACACATTGCTTACAGTGCCTGGCTAGCTCAAATAGATAGGGCCACAAGTACTTGGCTATAGAAAGTAAATGTACCGTCTCCAAAAGATCTCGGTTCATTACAGGCACGAGGTATTCGGCTTATTAGATGCGACAGAAGAGCCTTTACGGCTATCGGCACTGCTAGCAGCTACAATACAGGATCGCCTGCCCAGGATTCGAACTTACGACCTCGGGACCGAAATCGTGAAGAACAACGAGCTTACCTAGTGTGCCATCACGGCTCACCGACGTGGCAGTTGCGATGTACATGACAGACTTACTTCGCTGCCGAGCTTACCACCAGCAGTAAGCATGTATCGGACTAGCAGGAAGGCCTGCAATTAGGATCTCCAGAGACTTTCCGAGGGGATGAGTCGCAGATGCAAGGATCACTGTAAAGTTTTTTTGATCGTCATTCGAGAACGCTTGCCATCATCCAAGGGCTATTGTCAGCAACACGTGCTGTGACGGGGAGTTTTTGGTGCTGATTTAAGGCATCTCTTTACACTTGGTCCGTCCTTCATTACTTGCAAGGCTAGGTGCTTTCCAGACTTCGAGGCTGAAGTCTATTCGAAATCGATACGGCACACTAACACGAATGGTGCAGCTAGTACGCTGCAGACTTTACAACTTAGACCTTGGATTCAAGCAGCCTCACTGTCATTTGCAAGCCGGTGCTGGTCTGAGGTGGATTTCGGAGATTGCAGAATTCGAGGCGGTTCTAAGATGTAGCACTTAAAGTCCCGCAAAGTGCAACAGACTGAGCGGACAGCAGTAAAGAGGGATTGCAGTGCATGGGCAGGCCAGGGCAGGTCACTGGCAGCTAAGACCACGACACAGTATCATGAAAAGAAAAGCTGCAAGCTGCAATATGACTAAAGACGGAACAGCAAAAAAGTTGTGAACGCTGCTGTACGTTTGCTAACTGTGTCAGATGCTTGCTAACTGGCGGGTGGGGGAGGGGAGGGAAAGCATAGCAGCAACACGAGCAAAGCTATTGCCGGAGAGTTACCCTGGTCACAGCGGCCTTGACCGCTTTGCAATCCATCAAAGTGAAGCCCCAAATGCGGGCCTGATTGTCGAAGCACAATCCACGCTGCGAGCAGCAACAGCTTTGGCAACAGCAGGGCTAAGCTCCAGTTGTTGGCAGATACTGACAATAGCACGGCTACAGGTGAAGGTTGGAGGAGGCATGCGAGCTGCATCGATAGTGCTCACTTGGTCGCACCAGCAATCTCGGCCGGCCGGGCTAGACCGCCGGCTAGACTGCTTACAAGAATAGCAGCTCTTTGCCCCAGATTTACTCTAGATATATAGTCTCACTACGAATACGGGAATAATCCTCACATGTGAAATCTCGGCCGGCAACCAATCTCGGCCGGCCGAGCTAGACCGCCGGGCCGAAGGCGTGAATTGCCGCCGTGTAGGCTGCGCGCCAGGCGAGCACGAACGAGCTGCCTTTGCTGCTGTAAAGAAGGGCGCTCAGCACGAACTGCTGTATCTTCTCTTTGTCCGGCGGGAGAAGGCAGCTCGCGTCAAAGCGGCAGTCGTCTGCCCCGAGCTCGGCGTCGAACTCGGCGTCGGCCTCGAGCTCGATGACGTGCTCGAGCAGGTGCACAGCTCCGAGCCCGGCAGCAGTGGAGCAGCTAGCGAGCCACTGACGAGCGTCGGGCGGCAGGCGGCGGAGAGCGGCGACGAAGTAGCGAGCGCCGTAGACGGCTCGGCTCTCGGCGGGCAAATCGAGGAACAGAGGAGGCAGGCCGAGATTCTGCATCAGCTCGTCGATCTCGGCCACTCTCGGCTCGGCTGCGGTCGGCAGAGCGGCCTTGACCTCGCCGGCCACGACCTTGAGGCGCCGATCGACTTCTCGAGCTTGATCCGAGAGTGGTCGAACGGCGTCGTCGAAGCCTTCACCGGAAGCATCAATGTTGGTCTCTTGGCAGCAGCTGCTGCTGGCTGCTGGGTCTGCAGCTGGCAACAGCAGCATCTGCAGGATGACTTTTCCCAGCTGCGCTCGCTTGTCGGCCGAAATACTCGGATGACCGAAAAACTCTGGAGAACGAGGACAACTCGCTCGTTGAATCATGCCCTAATGTACTGCTTGCTCGAGCACCCCCTCCCCAGTAGGACGGCCGAGCAAATCGAACCAGCCAATAGCAACGAAGCGAACCACTATTTGAAGCCCGAGGTGGTGGAGTCAAATGTCTACGAAAATCACAACGTGGAATCCATAACGATAATAAATAACGATGATGGAGAGTCGGGGAATAGCACTACTGGGAATAAAATCAGAGCAAACTTGTGTGAGCAGTCGCAAGCACCTACTTGGCTGAGAAAGTTAAGCGATCGCTCTCTGTGGCTCTGGACCAGGCTCCGGCTGGGTTCGAATTTGCTGCTTTCCATTCTGAGTAGCACTTTTAGTTGGGCTAATTCCGGCACACGCCATCTGCTGTCACCATAGGCATTGCCACGATCGGGCAAGGAGACGAGTTGACCTTGCCCTTGCCAGGACAGGGGCTCTCGGGAAAGGCTGGTGGGCGTGTCGTGCTGCCGAGAAGCCAGACACATCCTTAGGCACAGGAAAGGCAGTGGACTCTGCTCCCCTACGGACAGACCTGGATGGAGACGTATCGTCACCACGTTCTGGTTTTACAGCAAAAAAAAAATATTAGCTGATTGAACAGCCATATTTGCATGGCGGTGGAATTGCCTAAAGAATATCACCAGTGCATGCAGTTGGCAATACAGGATCGCCCATTCAGGATTCGAACCTACGACCTAAGAAGCTGAAGAGCGAGCACTTTAACTACTGGGTCATCATGGCCCAATATCCCCAAAATCGAAATCTAGGTGTCATGTTCCAAAGTGACCTCTCGTTAGACGACCACATCAGTTCCACAGTCAAATCTGCCTACTTTCAGCTACATAACATTGCTAAAATTCGGGCTTGTTTAGATAAGGATAGCACATCCAAGTAGGTCCATGCATTCGTAACATCCCGTCTTGACTTCTGTAACTCACTGCTTGCCGGCCATGTGCAAACAGGCGATTACAGCTGGTGCAAAACTCTGCAGCCAGGCTTGTCTGTCGTGAGCATCGCAGTTGCCACATCACACCACTCCTCACCAACCTGCACTGGCTACCAGTCAAGCAACGGATCGACTTCAAGATTAGGTCATTTCATTCTTTGGCTCTAGCCTATCTCTCAGATCTCCTTCCTTACCAGGCCAAGCATCGTACTAACCCCTTTTCGGAATCCAACAGTCTACCAATACCTCGTACTATGCTCAAATCCTTTCGAGACCGTGCATTTAGCTCGTATGCTCGCAAAGCCCGGAACTCACTCCCGACTTGCGTCCGAACATCCCCTGACTTGACCACATTTAAAAAGAACTTAAAAACACACCTATTTAGGACAGCATTTAGTGGGTCCCTGTGATTCGTCCTTTGTGTGCTTATGCTTGCTGACACTGTGCATGCTGCCACTAACCACATTTGCATACTGACCCTGTGCATGTCACCCCTAACCATATTATTCATGTTGTTTGTCAAGCATGATATTACTCACCATTTAATCGCGTTTCTCTTTGCAGCAAATGTAATGCGCCTAGAAACAGATTGAGTTCTTTGAGTTCACTTTATCAAATACAGTATTATTATTATTATTATTATTATTACCAGCTGTGGCAATTGATAATGGCTCAATATCCCTAGAATCAACTGTGGCAATTCATTAACTGAACGCCTGTCTTGACATTCGGTGTGGATGTAAGCCAATTTCATTAAACGTAACAGCGATAGGAAACACGAAACGCACGGCTAGAATAAGTAACTTGGTTGTGCTAATCGGCTGTATTACAGTGACGACTAATTGTCATACTCGATCACTGTCCCAGATTAGAGGCTGCTTATCATAGTATTGTAATGTATCTCTATTGTAACTCCGAAGAGATACAAGACTAATAGAGTGTTATGCGGTAGAGTTTCTACAGTCGCCTACTAGAAACATAACCGCCCACCGGTGCATACCCGATAGCCAAAAGACCCAGGCAAACAAAGGCAAGCAAAGAGAAAGTAAGAAGAAGCCTAGCTGAGTCGGTCATGAGGGCCGACGGGGAAGTGAGTTACAGTGGCTTGCGCTAAACACTACCACCATGTTGGTTTTCAAATCCAAGAAATCGAATTGT